>CM063513.1:19417135-19552135 GCA_032199755.1 Ambrosia artemisiifolia
CACAACAGACCCTTTGCTACACATCACGGCCAAGGAGGTCTCAGGTTCGATTTCCTCTGTCATCAAAAAATATGTCCATCAAGTTGACAGGGTCGGGCGTGTTTTAACGGTTTGCTTTAGAATTGGGTCTGGTCATCGAGAAACAAATTAACAAATAAATGATGGTGGAGAATTATAATTCATAAGGGATCATTCGAATCGACTTGGGGGAAGGGGGAGGTTAATCGAATACTAACTATTAGAAGCAACCTTTTTGTCGAAAAAATATTAACACAACTACAAGATGACTCTTGCTACTGGTTAGAGAATTAATGGATATCAAGATAAAGAACACAAAGGTTGAAGATTCAACCATGACCATGCATGGTTAATTCATTTGTGACTTCTAGGCGAACAATTCGTATATATTTCATACTTTATTTGGTTATTTTCTGTGTTGAATCTTACTTTTTATGTGATGACAAGCATTTAAGTTTTATTGAAGTATTAGTTAATTTAAACAGTTTATTTGTGTTTGATTTCTCTCGTTACAATTACGTCTGGTTGATGACAAAACCTAGAAGCGGGTTGGGTGATTAAAGGGGGTTGACTCGACACTTATAAATTGGATGATTGACATGGTTTGATGACAAAAAACCTGTTTTTGATTTCTACTTAACTAGCTTCCGAACCATGCCTATGTGGTTCCCAAATAATTAACCGAATTTTGTGTGAAACCTATAACTTAAAGTTTATAGGAGGTTGCTCTTTTCTCATTATTGTTTTTAATCAAAGTCAAAGTTGTTAGTTTTCTCAACTTTCCCCAACCAACCAAAACAAATAATTAGCTAAATAGTTAAATTACTTAAAAAATATACTTTCCACCAATTCCCTGTAGAGACGACTCCACTTTCACTTGCTACTTATTTTCACTATTTTTAACTAACCAAACGACATCAATCAGTACTATGCATATTTTGACTTAAATAATGAACATAAGATATATTAGACTTGGTATGGCTCAAATATATAAATTTTCCTACTATTTTTTGATACAGTAATATTATCAAGTATACTATCATGTTCTTTACACAAAATAGATAGCACATGATTATGATCTATTGGATTATTGAATGACTTGCAAACAGACATACCATACTCAGTCAACAACTCTAAACAATATTTTCTCTGAGATAAACAAGTGCCATAATTGTTCTTAGAGAGAATTACACAGATTGTCCTTTAGTTATACCTAAAATTGCATCCTATGTCCTTTTTTCGAATTTTTGACTCCTTATGTCCTTTGTTTTATACAGTTGTTACATCGTATGTCCTTTAAGCCAAACCAAGTTAGAAAACTCGGTTAAGTTGGTCATGTGCCCCTCATGTGAGGGGCAATCCTGTCTTTTCACCCTCAAAAGGACAATCTGTGCAATTTCATGTATAACTAAAGGACAATCTGTGTAATTCTCTCTAATAATAATAATAATAATAATAAAAATAATAATAATAATAATAATAATAGGAAAATTAATATAAATAAATGTTTTCTGAACCAAAAACTTTTATTTAGGTTCATGATCCTTAAAAATAATTTTCCAGAAAATTTGGGATTTAAATCATTAAAAATGAATTTTTAATCAATTATTTATGATTAAAACTATTTAACTTAATAAAAGTATGAAAATAATTTATTTTTGAGAAAAAATTTATGTGATAATTTTATTTATGGTTTCAAGATGTTACTCCTAAATTTTTATAATTTTTGGGCAAAAGATGGATTTATTATAAATATTTTAAGATATCAAGTATTTATATATAAATATTATATATAAACAAACTAAAAAAAATATATAAAAATGATCAAACCCACCCCAAAGGGGGTTAGAACCTGTGTTGATCCTATGTCCCCCCTTTGGGGCGGGTTTGATCATTTTTATATTTTTTTTAGTTTGTTTATATATAATATTTATATATAAATACTTGATATCTTAAAATATTTATAATAAATCCATCTTTTGCCCAAAAATTATAAAAATTTAGGAGTAACATCTTGAAACTATAGATAAAATTATCACATAAAAATTTTCTGGAAAATAAATTATGTTCATACTTTTATTAATTTAAATAGTTTTAATCATTAATAATTGATTAAAAATTCATTTTTAATGATTTAAATCCCAAATTTTTTGGAAAATTATTTTTAAGGATCATGAACCTAAATAAAAGTTTTTGGTTCAGAAAACATTTATTTTTAGTAATTTTCCTATTATTATTTTTATTATTATTATTAGAGAGAATTACACAGATTGTCCTTTAGTTATACATGAAATTGCACAAATTGTCCTTTTGAGGGTGAAAAGACAGGATTGCCCCTCACATGAGGGGCACATGACCAACTTAACTGAGTTATTTAACTGGGTTTGGCTTAAAGGACATAAGATGTAACAACTGTATAAAACAAAGGACATAAGGAGTCAAAAATTCGAAAAAAGGACATAGGATGCAATTTTAGGTATAACTAAAGGACAATCTGTGTAATTCTCTCTTGTTCTTAACTATATGTTTACCCTACGCGTCGGGACCTTGATATTTCGTGGTGATTAGTTAAACTCCACGAAAACTACAACAAATGGCAACACAATAACCGCCTATTTCGACAAAAAAAAACCCTCATAAACATTTTTATTAAAAATGGGTAAAAGAAATAATCAAACCAACTCACATGCGCGTTCACTATCGTCGTTGCAAAAAAAAAAAAGAGACTCAGATGTCTCAACGACTTTAACCGAAGTTATAGTACTGACAAGCAATGTACTCGTCAAGGGGACGTAAACGAAAATTTAAACTAAAAGGCAAAAGAGAAAAAAAAGAACTAAAAGATAAAAGTGAAAAAATGAAAAGAAAAAAAAGGCGTCCACTAAAGGACAAGAGAGTTATTAAAAAAGGGAAAATAATAAACAAAACAATCAGATATGCGATCATTATCGTCGTTTTAAAAGAAAGAGGCTCACATGCCACAACTATTGCAACCAGAATTATAGTACTGGAACGTGGTGTACTTGTTAAAGGGGTGTAAACGAAAATTTAAACTAAATGGCAAAAGAGAAAAAAAGAACTAAAAGACAAATAGGAAAAGAAAAGAAGAATAAAAAAAAAGAGATATTGTTAGACCAACTGTAGTGACCACGTTAAAGGGCGCTAATGGGGGCATTTAGCGCCGATTTGGCACCCTACACACCGCCCCCAGCGCAAAAGGGCGTGAAGGGTTGGGGGTCGAAATATTCAACGCCATAGCAGAAGATCATCCATCCAATCCAAATGTCCCACGTGTCCTCAACGGTTATATTACCGTTAATAGCTAGCCGTTTAAAAAAAATTAAATTCATTCTTTAAAACCTATTTAAACCCAACAATTCACCTCATTTTTATACACAACAATTTACATCCTTCACATTTTTATAAAAAATTATTATCATGAATCCATTCCGCCCTCCTTTCGGTGTTCCATCTCGCCCAGGCAACCCAAACACGTATCACCCAAATACCACCCAAGCTCAACCAACCTTTAACCTTCAAGATTTCGACCCCAACACGATGAGGTTTTCACAACTACTAAACATGTCCGAACAATATTTTCAAGGTCCGATAGGATACGCTAAAATTAATATTGGCCTAGGGGTATGTCGGGGTCTCAAGAAGAACCCGAGCACGTGCCGGAGACGCAACTCGAGCACCCACCCGAAAGCTCCCAACCCTAAAAACACTCGCATAAAAAAGGGAGATGCGCCCAATACCACATGTACATGAAAGCCGTATCAACAATGGACCAAAGATGAGGAGTACGCGCTAGCACAAGCGTGGCTAGACATTTCGGAGGATCCTGAAGTTGGTAAGTGTTTTTTTATTAAGTTTAATAATATATGTTATATTATTTTTTTTAAAAAGTATACTAACATATGTGTTTTAATTGTTGTAGCAAATTATCAAGGCTCTCCTCTATTTTGGACAAGGATTCGAGAGACGTTTTTCAGGGCGATGGATAGAGGAGAATATCAGGAACCCGACTCGATTTTGGAAAAATGAACTGACATTAATGCGAGATGCCATGGGTTTCAAGAAGTTTACCAACGTATGAAGGATAATTGGGGTAGCGGTTGTGGCGATGAAGATATTTTGAAGAAAACGTCGGAGGAGTACGATGCAGAACGTGGGACGTTCGCATACATGAAGTGTTGAGAGCTTCTAAAGGGACGCCCTAAATGGGCTAACGTACCAGGCATGATGTTGACTAGTAGGCACAAAGCCAAATGGTCCAAGACCTCTTCGTCGGTTGACCCAGATACGCCCACTTCCGATGCTCGAAACGTAAATTTAAATAAGGAGGTTGAAGTCGAAGAAGAGGAGTTGCGTCGACCGCCCAGTAGAAGAAGCGCACGAAAGGGTGGACGTGTGGTGTCGTCTTCGATGGCTGGCGAGTTGAAAGAAGACTTTGAAGAGATGAATCGACGTCCTCAAGATATACGAGACCTTGGAGCTAGGTGGTTGGAGACTATGCAAGAGAGAGCCGTCGAAAACAAGAAGTTCGACGAGATCCAAGAGGCGCGTCAAATGGAGAAGGACGTCGAGTTTTTGTCGAGGTCACCCGAGGGACTAACAGGAGATGCATTAATATTATTTAATATGCGTACGTAACGAATTCATGCTAAATACAATCTTTAAAATGTACGTTTTTTAGTATGTTCGTAGTTTTTTAAGTTTTTTCGTAGTTTTTTTAAAGTATTTTCGTGGTTTTTTATTTATGTTATTGTAATTTTTTATTTTTGTTTAATGAAATATTTTTTTTTAAATTTAAAAAAATAAAAAAATAAATAAGAAATAATAATTGGGTCCCACTAGGGGATTGAAACCATTAGACTATCCTCATTGGTGACCAAAAGTTGGGTTGGTCACCAATAAAGCAAAATAAGACAAATGAAAAATTCATTTAAAAAATTAAAAAAGATATTAGTTTTAGCAACTAGGTTGGTGGAGCAACCATTGTTGCAACCAAATTAAACCCCCCACCAACTTATTTTCTCAAATAACTTATGATATTTAAGTTAAAAAAATAAAACTAAATACATTGTATTCTTAATTTTTTTTTGAACATCCTGATATAAATTTTATTAAAAACTGAGTACGTTCAAAAAAAAATATTTTTTAGGTTGGGTTGGGTTGTGTTATGAATGGGTGTTAAATTTTGAGTATGGTTGGGTTGTGTAGGTGAATGAAAGAGATAATATTTTTTTAATAAAACATTGGGTTGTCATAGTTGCTAATGGAGATAGTCTTACACCCCTTTTTGATTTCAAGACCTTACAAGCCCCTAGTGGGGGCTTGAAATTTTTGTACCACTACACATGGTCTTAAAAAGGGAAAAAGAAATAAGCCAACTCAAATGTGGTCACTGTGTTGTTGCAAAAGAAAGAGACTAAGATGTCGTAAGGACTTCAACCGGAGTTATAGTACTGATATTTAGTTTACTCTTCAAGTCGGTGATGAAAGTTAACCGATTCGAATTTAGCATAACCGACAAGTACAACAGCAGTAACACCAAACGATTAGATGCATACATTATCATATTTCATTAACAACAACCTTACCCAGTAAATCCCACAATTAGCAAAGTTAAGAGTAGGGTATGGGGAGGGTGAGATGTAGGTAAACCTTACCCCTATTCTTGCGGATAGCAAGGTTGCTTCCAGAGAGACCGGCTTCGCAACACACAATTGATAAGCAAACAACACTAAAAAAATTAATAAAGAACTACTGAATTTAGAGAAACACTCAAAGCGTCACGTAGTAAAACAAAAGTATATATGTCATCCAAAAAACAACGAAACTCATAAACACCCAAATACAAATCACCTTACAGACTTCCTACCAGTGTAAAACAATTTTGGTCAGAATCCCGAGAGAACTCCGGCGCCACAATCAGAGCCACCTACAATTACCGAGCTAAAATTAACGGCATTGATCTGTGAGGAAAATAATTAAAAAAAGACTCTTAAAGCCTTTTTTTTCTTCTTCACATAACCTAAATCACAGTTCGCCGAACCAGAAAAAAAAGACCATATATCTTTACACTTCTTTCATCCTACAATTTAAGAGCCTCCTTGCCATATTAAGTTCCGCCTTTGTCAACCACCACCACCTCCTCCTCCTAACACCACCACCACCACCTACTACTACCAGCACCAGCACCACCACCTACTACTACTACCACCACCACCACCACCACCAAGTGCTACCACTTACGGCTAACACTACCGCTACCGCTACCACAACGACTACGCCACGACTACCACGACGGCTACCAAGACCACCACTACCACGACCACCAAGACCACACTACGACCACTACCCATACCGCCTTTCGCTAGTGCGCTACCATTACCACTACTAATAAATCAAATGAAGTTTCAAAGTTTCAAAACAATAAAATAAAATCGTATAGCAATAATCATGATAAACTAAAGCTTGCAAATAGTGTCATCATAAATGCGACATGTATGCTTGGACACATTTATCAAGAACATATATTACGATGTAAAATTATTATAAACATTTCTTATAAAAGGTGATTTTTACCCGACGCGCGTAGCGAGGACAGGGTCGAAACAAACAATAACTCGAACTAGTTAAACAAATGGCATAAAAGTAATTTAGAAACTATTATTGCAAAAATGGCAAAGTTTCACCCTTACAAAGTAAGCTTAAACCTCAACCGAATCATCTTCATTACCCCCAAATGACGAACTATACATACTTCCTATAATCTCACCAATAATGTAAAGTTGCATAATATAAACAACAATTAGAATTTAAACCATTATAATTTTGTAATAACAATGAATCCTAAAAGTTTGCTGATCACCATACCTCACAAACAGTGTGGACCCATTTATTTAAAGCTAATGGTACAATCTATGTGCTTTGAAAACGTATGAACTGTAATTGTTCATCAATCATATTACCAACAACAAATGGTTTCTATGATCTAATACTCTACCTATATTGGTTTAATTAAACATACCAATCAATCCGCAAAAAGGAAATGAAAAGTTATTTTTTTTTATTTTCATAAATCATGCGACTCAGAAAGCATCACCACAACATTAGTTGTCTCAAACTAGAGCCACTATGCAACCCTATAATGCATGAAACCCCCTTTGCGGTTTAACCATCTTTCAGAGAAGATGTATTTTTATAACTAAATAATTCTCATATATTATTCATTTAGTCCTTGTAGTAAATTTTGAAATGTGTTATATAATAAAACTATTTCAACTTTCATTTTCAATCCACTTTTCTTAATCATCATCCAAATAAAACACATCCAAACAAAAACATGTTTAGAGAATTTAGACAGGTTATGAGATAAAATCCTATTTAACAAAAGAACACCCAAAATGATATAGAAGACAAACGCACCGGAAAACACCTATTCTCGGAGCTGAATAGGTGTTCATCATCACAACCCCCAACAAACTTGCAGGTTTCACCATTAACATATATAGATTCAGATTTGATAATAACAATTGATACTACTAGCTGAAGCTCAGGAGACCATCATTGCGGCACTCAAAAAGGGAACCAAGAAGTTCAGGATGCCACCATTAACGACGGCAACAATTGCCATCCAAAATAGAACAAACAACCTGAATCGGAGAGACACAGACCGACATAGAGAAAGATGATGGGGGAAGGTGAGTGGTGGCTACGATGGCATCAAGGAGCATACTAACTGCATCAGCGCCGCTCCGATGCAACTTCTGTGTCCAACACTGACTTTGAGAAACGATACATGCACTAGAACAGGGGTTGCAACACCGAAGCTTGGTCGTAGCACAACTGCTCCACCACCACATCTATCATTTCTCTCTCTCTCTCTAGGGTTTTAATCAGAAAATGAAAACGTAAAGAAGAAGGTATTGAAAAAGCAACGTACAAACACATAAAGCATGTGTACAAACCCTTATGCAGAGAAGCTTTTGCTTTTTAGAATTATTTAAATAAATAAATTAAATAATAATAATACAATTATAATTATAATTATGATTACTTCTTTACCAACAAAATACTTTAATTCACCATAATATTTGATTAAGAATTTAGTTTTCAAACCATCTTTAATTTTCTTTATTTCAAAAATATTATTTTCAATTATGACAATATTATCCACATAAACAAGCAGGTTTATAACAACTGAATCACAGATTTTTATAAAAACAAAGAATAATCATATCCGCTTTGACTAAAACATAAGTATAAACCATCAACTTGACTACCAGTGACTAGGATTTTCTTGGTTGACAAGTCTTGTGCATAACATTTATGTTCATCAAACATAACATGTACATTATTGTCCTTAGCTAGTTTACGAATGGATATCAAATTTATACAGTAGTCAGGAACAACAAACACATTCGGAAGAACAACACTTTTTTCCAAGTTTTACATTTCCTATTTTAGTTACTAAAGTATTAGTACCCTTTGGATGTTTAACTTTAATTTTAACTCAAAAACACACACACACACACATATATATATATATATATATATATATATATATTCAGTTAAATCTTGTTCACTCTTAACCATGTGTTAATTTTCTCCAGAATCACATATCAACTCTTTCATCCTAATACCATCCCACTTAAAAAATAAAACACGGGTTTACTGATAACATTTGCACAGAAAGGACTTAACACACTACCTGACACATTGCAGCTCTGAAGACCATTCCTCGACTTATCATTTAACAAACTGATCAACAACCTGGTAATTTGATCACTAGTAAAAGAATTCATAGTAACATCAAAATTATCAAACACACTACTATTATTCACACTTGCATTTTTAACTTAATTTACTTCTTGGTTTCATCCAAGAAGGATACCCAATGATATCATAACATTTTTCAACCGAATGACCAATTTATTACAATTTTCCCTAGAGATGATAGCAAAAGCTTCTTTTACAGAAGGAAGAATTTCTTTAATTAGCAAACTTGTTCTCACATTTTGATACACACTGTCTAGACCTATTAAAAACTACATTAACTTGATCATATTACAGAATTGTTGAAATCTTTTAGAACATCACAAGTGCAAGAGGGCAATTTCAATACCGGATCAAGTTGTTTCCACATTATGTTTGATTTATGATAATATTCTGACACAGGACATCCATTCTAACCAAATGAGTTTATCTTTTGATACAAGTCAAACACAAAATATTCCATCAACCTTGTCATAAGGTTCTTTTAATTCAATTAAAACACTACTTGCAAATCTAGAGAAAACATGACCCATGTATAAATCTTCTTTAATTGATTTTAAAATCCATGTAAGAACTATTGAATTACATTTGTCCCACTGTTTTCAGATTTCTTATAACTTTTGCTAGTAAAACATTTATTTTTAACTTGTAAAGCAAGTTGCATAGTATTAGTCTACACATTATAGTTTCAGACGCTTTCAATATGATAAGCACTATAGTAAGATTACTAGAATCACATGCATTAAGATATAATGTCTCACCAGGTCCAGAGTTTGGACTAGTAGGACCAAAACCACTGCTACAGAACATGACTAAAATCCCTTGTTGCTTCTTCATTCCAAGTGAAGTTATCTTTATTCAGTAATTGGTCGGTGACTTGCTACATGGCTACACAACACACAGATCACAAATCAACCAAAATAACAATATCAAAAATCAAGGCACATAGGCGAAACCATGACATGGGTAAAATCGTTGGTCCGTCAATGGTGCCAATACAAGTCTTATCGTGGACCAAGAACACACCAATAGTAGCAATTAATAGCCAATATCGGTACCTATATCCAAACCAAATATTCTAAATCAGAAGAATAGAAAACAAAACAATAAAGGATAGAACTCACTGGTTGCAAGGCACATATCCAAGATTTTTAATCTTCACTTTGGTTACAGATACAAGGATAAATAAGAAGACTAACAATCAACTGAAAAACAAAGGCTTTCGAGACCAAAACCTAAGATAGGGTTTCTTCCATACAAAGATCTAACGTTTGATATAAAAAAAACTAAATCTGAACTTCAAAAACCAGATACAATGAAAACACAGATGGATTATATCAGATCTTCAACAACAAATGATACGCAATGGATATAAACCTCAAGAACCCGAGGTCACCAGATCTACACCTAAGCACTAATCATTGCTTTTTACCATGTCAAAACATGGATACAGATACTAGAACAAAGATTAACTTCATAAATCAAACCTAAACGTTTAACACAGATTTCAGAAATGATTCAGATAAAACCTACAAATACAACTATCCTAGAAATCACTCAAAAGATTATTAACACACTACTCTCTAACTGACAAACTAACATATACTAATAAGAACGATTTTATTCAAAGTGAATCAAATCTTCAACAAACCCTAGTTTGGTACAAGAGAGAAAGAGAAGAATCTAGAAACTCAATTATTGACTGAATAAATAAATGAATATCTGGAAGCACCCATTTATAACCAAACCCTAGGATTTTTGAGTTCTTGTGCTCGGCCTTGTAAACTTGATCTTGATCGACAACTTCAGACCATCCGTTCCATCTAGCTAGTCAAGCTACACGATTGTTGCTACAACAAATATTTGTCCGGAGAGAGTCTGAACATTCCAAGGTCATCAAGCTTCTGACCTCCTCTGCTACTTAAAGGGTTGAACCTACAACATGAAAAAACTCGCTAAAAGGGGTAAAGGGTTTCAGTTCACCAAACGCATGTCGTGGAGTCCCTCTACATTGTAAACGTAGATGAGAGATTCAAGAGTTTTCGTATTTTTCTGGGTTGTTGTTATTCTGATTTGGGATAGACCCAAAGTCAGAATGTTGATATTATTATTTTAAGTTTGTGATAAGTTAAGAGAAGATCAAACATAGAGTATGATCTTGAAGAAATGAGTGGAAGAGTGTGTAAGGGACCATCAAAGATGTGATTGATCCCAGATTTATAGAAGGGGAATCTTCTATAAGGGGAATAAGAAAACTCTTGATCCATGTTACAACTAAGGACTTTCCACTTTTACCTATGAAGGCTTGAGACCTGCGGGTAATAGAGTGTTACTTCCACACATGGTGGCTGTGGGAACCGGCGTGGTTGTGAAACCAGCATGGTTGTGAGTTTCTAATAATGTATGACAACAGCTTGTGTGCTCGGAGGCTTCAAGGCTTCGGCCTGCTGCTGCTGAAAGTATTACTAGAGAAATTAACTCTAGAGAGAGTGTTTAGAGAGAGAGATGGAGCGAGGGGGGTGGGGGAGAGGGGAGTCTGATGTCAAGACCAAACTGATTTTTTGTGAGTGTTTGGCTGTTTGCTATAGAAGGAGATGGGTAAAAACCCTAGTGGGCTTGTTTGTTGGACTTGAGCTTGACCCAATATGTTAACTAATGATTTTGACTAATTAGACTATTGAGATTGGCCCAATGGACACCCTACATCATCAACGATCATTAGCCATCTAGCAATTATAATAACCTCACAAAAAACAACCAACATTATATTAAAAATATGTGACTTTGAAAATATTAAATTGCAACAATTAAATAGTAGATAAGATGTTATTACAAAATGTTACTTATTTTAACATATTCCAACAATCAATTCAAATGTATGATGATATTATAAATTTTTGACGTAAAAATGGGCTCAATAACTATTGGGTCTGTTTGATATGAGATAATGGAATGGATGAGTGAATGGAATGGTCGGGGTAATGTAATGGATAAGGTAATGGAATGGATCATTACCATTCCATGTTTTGTTTGGTTGCTATGTGGGAATGAAACAAAACATTACCATTTCATGTCTTGTTTGTTTGCTATGTGGGAATGAAACAAAACATTACTTTGTGTTGTTGGATACGCTAGGAAAAGATGAAGGAATAAAATCAATTGTTAGTGGCGGTGGTGGGTGGTGGTTAGTGGTGGTGATGGTGGATGGTGATATGTGGCGGTAGCGGTAGTGGTGGGTGGCGGCGACGGTGGTGGCGACAGTGGAAGGTGGAGGTGCATGGTCGTGATGGTGGGTGGGCGATGGTGAGTAGTGGCGGTGGTGGTTGGTGCTTGGTGGTGGTGATGGTAGGTGGTGGTGTGTGGCGGACTGGCGGTAGCGTGGTGGTGGGTGGAGGTGGATGGTGGTGATGGTGGGTGAGTGACGATGTTGAGTAGTGGCGGTGGTGGGTGGAGGCGGCAGCGGTGGGTGGTGACGATAGTGGTGCGTAAAGAAAATTGTGGTGAGTGACGGTGGCAGGTGGTAGAGGCGGCGGCGGGTGGTGTTGGATGGTGGCGGTGGTTGGAGGCGGCGGTGGTGGTGGGTAGGTGTGGGTAGTGGGTGGCGGTGGTTGGTGGCGGCGACGACGATGGTGGGTGGTGGCGGCAGCGGTGGTGGGCGACGGTGGTGGGTGGTGACGTTGGTGGTGAGTGGTGACGATGGTGGTGGATGGTGGTGGTGGGTTATGCTGTTGTTAGTAAATGGTGAATGAGGGATGAAATGGAAAAAAAAAACTTCGGGGGTGGATGGAATGATTTTGAGGGAATGAAATGCCTTGTGGGATGCGTGATTCCATTTTTTTAACCAACCAAGCACACTATTTTTCATTACCTCGTAATGGTCCATTTCATTCCGCCTTCTAACTATCATACCAACGCTACCTTGAGACAACTTTTTTAAATAGGATTGGGCTATCTCAATATCTAAAGCTTAAAAGGCCGCACCTCAGCCCAATTCACGCACAAACCTTAAAAACATGAAGCTTACAAGATGTCCATTATTCAGGCAAGTATTTGAATGTTGAAATAAGGGTACAAGTCAAGTCACTAATAAGTTCAACTGAATATATATTTTCCAATATTTGTAATTTTTTTAAAATAAAAATTGGGGATTATATAAAATTATGTTATACATGCATGTAGTTTTTTTTTCAAGCCCTTAATTATTTATATGCTTGTTTCATATAAACATGATATTTGGATAGGTTGATATTATATTTCCATTGAGTTTATATAACTGAGTCATATTTCGTTATGAAGATTTATCCTCGCACGTTACATTTATTAAAGTCACTATTAATAGAAAAAATAAACGTCTAATACACAAATAAAATTAAATATCTTACTCGTGTATGTCATACTTAAATAAGTTTTCAAATATAACTATATACAATAGGTATATAAAAAAGATAAAGATTATTTTTGTACTTATACTAAAGATAGTCAAAGTATAAATTATTACAAGTTGAATATTATAACACTGAAAGTAAGTTTATTTTTTATGAAGAGTAAATGGCCAAATTCGTCCCTAAGGTTTGATCAATATTGCTAGATCCATCCAAAATAAGAATTTTTGACACCTGAGTCACTAAGGTTTGAAATTTAGTGCTAAATCCGTCCAATTTGCAAACTCTGTTAAATACTAACGTTAACTCAAGGGCATTTTGGTCATTTCCTATTTCTTAATTGCAAATTCGTCCCTAAGCTTTGTTCCAAATTGCTAAATGAGTCCAAAATGATAATCAATTAAAACCATCAATATCTAGTCTAGGAATCTAATAAAATCTCAAACGGGTCAAGTGAGTCAAACATGACATACACTCGTAGGTATGTATATTATGTATTATAGATACCCAAAATCTATTTATGTGTTTATATTTTTCTTATAGATACCCATATATGCCACACACATACATAATATAAATGGCATATACACTTTCTGAATACATTCACAAACCATATGCATGACTTCTTTTGTTATATTACAAAGTACCCACCTTCCCAATTCATATCTCTATTAAACAGCACATCGAACACATATATGTATATGCATATTCAACACACACATATAAATCACATGATACGTACAGCACACACACAATTATATATATATTAGGTGTATGTATATTCAATCTCATGACCCGTTTGCGAAACACCCATAACCCATCACCTTAACCGAGACCGTAGTCAAAATCATAAACAGGGACTAAGACAATTATGCTAACCGCAACTCATGTTCGAGAAACATACCCATAACAAAATAGCAATCGAGTGCGAGAAGAACCAACAGCGGCAAACGACACAAACGTGTAGGTCTTTTCATCCTAACGAAACTGTATCGAAACTTGATCGGTTCGGTTGTGTTTGTTTCTTTGTTGCGATCGTAGCTTCAAACGGTAGTCCTTGTTTCGATTCTTTGCGGATCAGCATAAGAGATGATTGGTGAAGGACAAAACTCATGATTTCGAATCTATATATTGCGAAGCATGAAATGAAACGATCTACTTTTATTGCCCTCATGATTGCTGGGAGTTTCAAGTCCTACTTTGAAACCGACACGCAAGGAAGAAACTGAAAAGAAGCTGTCAATGCTTTATTTCATTTTAATAATTAACCTTTGGCAATATAGGTCCCTCAAATATCATTCATGATACATTGTAAACAAACCAAACTCACTACTATATCATGGTCTTGCATAATATAAAGTATACATGGGGTACAATGACGAGTTGAAAGTTTGGGGCGTTACATATAACTTCTATACCAAACCAAAGTAAACACAATACGAAAATAATATGTACAAACTCTAATAAGTGTAAGGGAGTTTTAAAATTTTCTATTTAGATTTTAAATGTTTTATTCTAAAATCTTTAATATTTAAATTTGGTCAATATTGCCTAATAAATTTTTAATTCATTAAAATTATTATTTTGGACTGATTTAGCAATTTGGAACAAACCTCAGGGACGAATTTGCAATTAAGAAATAGAAAATGACCAAAATGCCCCTGAGTTAACGTTAGTATTTAACAGAGTTTTCAAATTGGACGGATTTAGCACTAAATCTCAAACCTTAGTGGCTCAGGTGTCAAAAATTCTTATTTTGGATGGATCTAGCAATATTGATCAAACCTCAAGGACGAATTTGGCCATTTACTCTGTGAATGAATGGATATGTATAACGGCAAATATAAATAAAATATAGAGAAAGTATACGTTATAAAGCCCCTTAAAATAAGAAGCGTAAGAAGTCACCAGTGATTGACACCTGTCAATTTAACCTAACCATAGTTAACCCCCAATTAAACCTATTTTCATCTTCGCTGGAAATAAACCAATCTTGATCTACATCTGACCACCACAAACCAGCACCACCACCATAACCACCACCGCCACCGCCACCGCCACCAAACAAACACCCGACACCACCACGTCATCCTTCACCTTCTCGTCTTACACCATGCCAACAACGAAAACCAACAACGATGATGATAATGTTGATATCGAAAGCAGATATGTGGGTTTTTCGAGGTGATTTAGAGGAGGTTGAAGGCTTGGTTGCAGTTACTTACAGTGTTCTTGGGAGTGAGAAGCGGAATACATAGATGGAGTTGGGTAGTGGCGACCCTGTGGATGATGATGCTGTGAAAACATGTTGAAAATCTTGAAAGAAGAATGTGTTGTGTTTATTTGGAAGAAAGGCGATGTTCTTTTTCTCAAACAAGATGATATTTAACAGCTTGGAGTATTTCAATACAAAAAACAATATAGAAAGAATTGAAGGTTGAAGGCTGCGTTTGTTTGTTTCTCATATTTGAAACGTGCGTTTGTTTGATGCCCTCAGGTGCGTTTGTTTTTGTTTTTTTTAGTGCCTTCACAACTTTGAGTGGGTTTGTTTTTTTGGTAAGGTGCGTTTGTTTTTTTTTTGTTGGGTTTTGATGAGTGCGTCCAAAATTTTCAATGAGTGCTCCCAAACTTTCAATCAGTGCGTCTGAATTTTTGACGAGTGCGTCTGAATTTTGATGAGTGCGTCTGTTTTCAGCAACTTCATCTTCTTCCTCTGCAACTTTTTTTAACCTAATTTTTATGTTTAATCATCCTTAATGAAACAAAATTCATAGTATTCGACAACTATTACAATTCATAATTGTTCATATGATTGATTTAATCCTCTGTTTTTTATTATTTTTAGATCAAATACTGATATTACGTTTTTTCGTTCACTGTAATCGTTTTTTTTTTTTGAATTGTGCAATTATTCTGAACATGAATCGATCTGAAAATGATGAAAAATCAGGGTAAAATTAGTTCTGTTGTTACGATTTGAAAAAAAAAAATTAGGCGGTTTTTTCTATTTTACGCTTGGTTAGTTTAACCCAAGTATGATTAGGGTTTTAATCTGCATCCAGAACTCTTTGTTAATCTAATGGCTGAGATTGATTCTTACGCTTCTTACGTTAAGAAGCTTTATACGTTAGCCCCACCCTAAAATATAAATGTAGCAAACAAAAATTACTTTATTTTGTTTTCTTTTTACCCAACATAGATCAGATATTTTGGCATCTGAATAATATCTGAATCTAAATATTGAAGTGACTACGGAAGTGTCCTTTCCATATATGAAGAGCTAGTTGACTTTAATCCATATGATCCACTACTTTCTAATCCAGATTAATTAATTCTTAAAAAGGTCGTAGATTTGCTACAAAATCAAAAGATTTGCAACTTTTGAATGCTAACAGAGTAACAGAAAACCAGACAATGGTTTTTTTTGAACTTGGTTCTCCCTTATATTTGATTCTGTGAAACCTTTTAGTATTCGGCTAAATTGTATTTGTTGATGCAGAAAAGATAAAAAAAACTACTTTTTATAATAAAGTTTATACTTTATACACCAGAAAATCAATATGTTAGACCCCTTTTTATTATAAAATCTATAGTTGACATGAATCACAAGAAATGGAAATTGTCAGCACTTTTAAATTACTAAATAAACACGTGAATTAGTTATATTTGTGATCTACACATTTTATACAATTAAAACAAAATCAATGAACAATGTAACGAATTGAGTTCTAGATGAAGTGTGTTGGGTCCAAAAGACGGTTAGGCTGTGGCGGTAAAACACCTAAACTCACAAAAGATTTAATTTGTTTCGTCAAATCATTGCTATTTTCGTCTGTAATTTACAAACCCCGTAACTCCAAATAAGAGTCCAACAATTTTCGGATAATCTAGTCTCAAAAGAGTTGGCTCGTTTTTGTTTAACTTGTTTCCATAGCTAAAACCGTCAAATGTCAACAAACTTGTTTTGTTAGCCAAAAAAATAGATCCTTGCTCGACTAGTTAAAAAGAATATGTTTCGCAAATCGATTTGAGAAAAAGTACAGGATGCATCCAAGTTAATGATGCATGTTGTACGTGATTTATTATCTATACCTTGATCTGTACTATTGTAGTACGAGCATTATATTCATCTTTTTTTTTGCTAATATATTTAGACGTAATCAATCATTATTGAAAAAACAATCATATGGGTGACATATATGGGCCACAAAACACCGCCACGGCCCATTTAAACGTCAACTTGTTATCAATTTATCATCATGGATAGGTAACAAAAGGAATTAATTGCACATTCCACTCTCTTCAATTATACATACGTGTGGTTTTATTCATAATTACAACTTTGAAAATATTATGTCTTACGTCAATCCAAATAAATAATGCAAGTCCCCATCGTATTTGTTTCCAATAACACTTGATAACCACAAACTTCAGATGTTGATGTTTGTCGAAGCGTGTCATTGCTTAATTTCTACAGTAGCGAAGTAACATGACCAATCCGCACGCTAGTTATGGAGTTCGTGCATATTCATGGGATGGCCTTAGTTGTGCATAATATCAAGCTTTATTTGCACTCTTTCACCTTTATTGATTAAAGATAGCTCAAAATATTGAATCAATCTAATAGCCAATATAGATTGTCATAAAAGTTTTATTCTAATATATGCTACTAGTATTTTTATATTGCAAAACAAAATGATTGTTTAGACTCACATGCCGGTCTCATTGGAAGAAATCTCTTTATCTTATAGGATAAATGTAAGATTTGCCCCTATCTCATCTTCTTATGTTAATGTGGGGGTAGCCCTCTTGGTAGAGACTTATACATCTTAGAGGAGTGATCCAATGTTCAAATCTACGCAAATGTATAGTTTTAAATTAATTTGGTGTAAAATAAAGTGAAGTAACAGTAGCCGTTAAAAATAAAAAAACTTCATCCTCTCATGCAAGCACTACACGACATGTGAGATATTACTTGGATATGTTTGTTTAGTACTATTATAAGATTACAAGGATATTTTTGTTTTAGTATTAAGACTACAAAAGACAACCCCAGTTTGTGAAACAGTGGGCATAGGAAACTTTAGTAAAGTTATTGATATATAATGGCTATGGTCAATACAACAATAATTGTAATATTTTGATTAATAATTCAGTATGATAATGTATGCTCATAGTGCTTACAATGTAGAACAGCACTCCCTAGTTGCCGCATCATATATATGGATGTGATTAAATAATAATCACTAAACAGTTTAGAATTATTACATACGCATCTACATATATGACATAAATTATTCCTAGAATTTTATTTTTTTTGGTTGAAGTTGTGTCTATATACATGTGCGCTCCTATCATGGTTGAAGTTGTAATCAGGGTCGACTGTATGTGTAATTGTGCATATAAAAAAAATACCAATTTAGGACTCCTTATTGTCCCAAAATGTTAAGGTTTTAACAATAATTTTGATTTGTTTTTTTCAATGAGGAAGAAAACATAGAGTTAGTAAAAGTAGAGATTTTCGTGCATCCTGTTGGATTAAAGCTTGTAAGCATTGGGGGGGGGGGGGGGGGGGGGGGTGGAAGAGGATTGAGAGAGGCCCCGACCCCCTGTTTTTTGCTTAGTCGTGTAAATTTACTAGTATTTTACCCGAAAATTTAATACTTATTCTGTCCGGCCCTCCTAATTTAACCGTAACTTACGGGACTTTAGACCCCCTAAAAATTCTGTTCAAGCTTCGCCCAGGGCCTGCTTCTTGTTTTTTTCCTTGAGGGCTTCACTACTTTCTCTTTTGATCACCAGGGAAATTTGCGATAAACAAAACGTCCAATGGATTGTCCTTTGGTCCCCATGAACATTTGTATTAATTGCAAGTCAACCTTCGAAATCGTCTTAAACATCATCTTATGGTATTCCTTTGGTCCTAATGGTCACCTTCTAAACATACGGAAGTCTTTAACTTCTCTTTCATCCACGGTCTGTCCTCGTTTGATCGGTCGCAATATCAATCATTGTTATTTTGTTGCTTGGTTCTTCAAATTAGTCCAGTCTTGGCATGATTTTGAGGTGGATTAAATTCGTTCATGCTTTTCATCGTATCATACACGATTTTAGTGTAAATTTGTATGTATGTGAAAATGACGAATTATATACGGTAAGAGTGTTGATAATGGTGGTCTACCAGCACTCATAGTCATTGCACCCCACTAATGCTGTTGTGTATGCCACTCTTGCGTAAAAGCATATAATCATTAATTTCTAATGATCATTGATTTCTAACAAAGCTAAAGTGATTCTTCCTTTGCTTGTATCGTAATGATATATAAATCTAAAGTTATAATTTTAAGAAGGAAAACTACAAAAACAATGTGAAATGTAGTTTATATTTATTATTAATTTATTTACTTGCACTGTACGTATTATTAAGTTTTGTTTCGTAGAGTCTGTAAAGAAAAGAAAAGAAAAGAAAACATAAATAATTGTTATAATATAACAAGAATTAACACAAGATTAGTGCTAAAACTTAAGAACTTTAGAATGATTGTGAGATTAAGAATTAGAGAAATGTATCACTTATGAAAGTGTATACATGAGGTGCATCTTCTCATCTTCCTTGAGCTAGTATTTATCTCTACTACATTATAAAGGAGGAGTGATGGCTAAATGTGTCCATATTGGCAAACTTAAGATGGCATTTGAAAAGTCATATGCTTTAACCCTCAAATGTCATATAAATTCTTCCCCAAATTACCCTTAAATGCATTAAGATACTTGTACCATAATGCATTAAGATGCTTGTACCAACCATTTTCCATTATCCTAAGTTAGTCTTATGGACCATAGAAATATGTAAAGTTATATTTTTGTAACATATTTACATATTAAAATAATTCAACTAACAAAAAGATTAGATAATGTATGAAAATAAAAAAATATCTACGACTTGAAAAAATTTGGCTTGAGGAACGGAGACTAAAGGGTCCTTCGACCAGCCCTAGCCAGGAGCTTTGGTTAAAATGTTAGAACCAATATGCAACTTTCAGGTTCAACCGGTCTAAAGGAACACTGTTTTTTCATGTCGGGCCTAGGACTCGTCTCGCACCTAGGTTTGTTTGTGCATTTCTAAAATGAAGTGTAACTGACTGGGAGATGTATACATTGGAATTTTGACATGCATTGAAGTTTTGAAGCAACATGTAAATAGATTTTGATTAACTTCATATTGGCTTTGAAGGATTTAACAAATTCTAAATCGATCCCCACACTCACATAATCACCAATGTTGACACCAAAGTGAATTCGGTACAAAATACATCATAATTAAATCTCATATCAGTCGGGACACCCGCAGCAACGCGCGGGCATTCACACTAGTACTACAAAAAGATTAACTATTTGGTAGACAAGGTTAACTATTTAGCTTGACTAGTAACATGGAACATTATCTACAAGTTTGACAAAGAGTTCATCCACTTGCTTGGTAGATTTGGATGGTAACTTTATCTTGAATGGTAAATTCTTCATAACACTCCCCCTTGGATGACACTTTGCAAACTTCGGGATCTTGAAGTACTGTCTCATTAAAAACCTTGCTAAAGAAAAACCCAATGGGAAAAAACCTTAGCTAAGGAAAAAAGAGTGCAGTTTGTGGCTCCCCCTGAAGTTGCAATTCGTAAGGCATTACATTCTGCTTACATGACGCATGCCAATGTCATGAACGTGTTTCCTGAAAGTTGCTGTAGGGAGTGCCTTTGTGAAAAGATCAGCTGAATTGTTGCTAGATTGAACATATCTCATCTCAACTTGATTGTCTTTAATAAGGTCTCGAGTGTATGCAAAGAATCTTGGTGGTATATGTTTTGTTCTGTCACTTTTGATATACCCTTCTTTCATTTGCGAGACACAAGCTGCATTATCTTCGTAGATAGGAGTTGGGCTTCGATCTTTCTCTAGTCCGCAAGAAGTCAGTATGTGTTGTGACATAGACCTTAGCCATATACATTCTCTTGAAGCTTCATGTAGTGCAATAACTTCAGCGTGATTTGAGGATGTTGCAACAAGTGTTTGTTTCTGAGAACGCCATGAAATCGCAGTTCCTCCATTCATAAATACGTATCCAGTTTGAGATTTTGCTTTATGGGGATCGGATAAATAACCTGCATCTGCATAACCAACTAACCCTACTTTTGAATCGTTAGGATAAAACAAGCCTAAATCAACTGTACCTTGAAGGTATCGGAAAATATGTTTAATCCCATTCCAGTGCCTTTTAGTAGGAGCTGAACTAAATCTTGCTAACAAATTAACTGCAAAAGAAATGTCAGGTCTTGTACAGTTAGTAAGATACATAAGAGCTCCAATTGCACTGAGGTATGGTGTCTCTTGACCAAGAATCTCTTCATCATCTTCGCATGGGCGAAATGGATCATTGTGAACATTGAGTGATCTAACAACCATCGGAGTGCTTAAAGGATTTGCTTTATCCATGTTAAAGCGCTTTAAGAGTTTTTCTGTATAAGTTGATTGATGCACAAGTATTCCATTATTCATGTGCTCTATCTGTAAACCGAGACAATATTTTGTTTTTCCAAGGTCTTTCATTTCAAACTCTTTCTTTAAAAGACCAATTGCTTCATGAATTTCTTTGCGTGTCCCAATTATATTTAAATCATCAACATATACAGCTATGATCACATATCCCGATGTAGTCCTTTTAATAAAGACGCATGGACATATAAGATTATTTATGTAACCTTTACTCACAAGATACTCACTCAAACGATTGTACCACATCCGTCCAGATTGTTTCAACCCATATAAAGATCTTTGTAATTTGATGGAATACATTTCTTTGGGTTTTGAACTTAATGCTTCAGGCATTTTAAATCCATCAGGAATTTTCATATAGATGTCAGTATCAAGTGATCCATATAAGTAAGCTGTAACAACATCCATAAGGCGCATTTCTAAATTTTTAGAAACTGCTAAGCTGATTAAATACCTAAACGTAATAGCATCCATAACAGGAGAATACGTTTCTTCATAATCAATTCCCGGTCTTTGAGAAAAACCTTGAGCTACAAGTCTAGCTTTATATCTTGTAACTTCATTTTTCTCATTTCGTTTTCGTACAAAAACCCATTTATACCCCACAGGCTTTACGACATTAGGCGTAATAACAATAGGTCCAAACACCTTGCGTTTGTTAAGTGAATCTAATTCAGCTTGCATAGCACCTTTCCATTTATCCCAGTCATGTCTATTTTGACAATCAATGACGGATTTTGGTTCGGGATCATCATCTCCACTCATGATGTCACTTGCTACAGAGTAAGAAAATATCTCATCAATATTTTCCATTTCATATCGGTTCCATAAGATATGTGTATGACCATAGTTGATTGACATCTCTTGATTAGTATCATTCATCTCTTCCTCATGAGAGGTTTTGGTATTCGGTGTTTCATTATGATCATTATCTTTATGGTCAACTTCCTTTTCATGTCCTTTTCTTTTTCGAGGATTTTTATCCTTCGAACCAATTGGCCTTCCACGTTTCAAACGTTTCTGAGATTCATGAGCCATCTCATTATCTATTTGCTTATTTGGAATCTCAACTCGAGCTGGAGCATTAGCAGCTGGTATATGAGATTTAGTAACTCTACTTGTATCAGTAAATGCATCAGGCAATTGATTTGCAATTTGTTGCAGATGTATTATCTTTTGAACCTCTGTTTCACATTGTTTTGTTTTTGGATCAAGATGAGACAATGAAGGCACACACCATGAGACATCATTTTCTTGTTTTTTCTTTTCTCCCCCTAATGCCGGGAATATTGCCTCGTTAAAGCGACAATCGGCAAAACGTGCTGTAAATACATCACCTGTTAAAGGTTCAAGATATCTAATGATGGAGGCTGTTTCATATCCAACATATATTCCCAACCTTCTTTGGGGACCCATTTTTGTGCGTTGTGGTGGTGTAATAGGTACATACACTGCACACCCAAAAATTCTAAGATGAGAAATGTCTGGCTCATGGCCAGAAGCAAGTTGTAGGGGAGAGTATTTATGATTTGCACTTGGTCTTACACGAATTAATGAGCCGGCATGTAAAATTGCATGCCCCCAAACAGACACAGGAAGTTTCGTTCTCATTATTAGTGGTCTAGCTATTAGTTGTAGACGTTTGATCAATGATTCAGCTAAACCATTTTGTGTGTGTACATGAGCAACAGGGTGTTCGACAATAATGCCTACAGCCATGCAATAATCATTGAAAGCATGTGATGTAAATTCACCCGCATTATCAAGTCTCACCCTTTTAATGGTATAATCAGGAAAATGTGCTCGTAATTTGATTATTTGAGCAAGAAATTTTGCAAATGCAACATTACGAGTTGATAGTAAAGAGACATGAGACCATCTGCTAGATGCATCTATCAAGACCATGAAGTATCTAAATGGTCCACATGGTGGATGAATTGGTCCACATATATCTCCTTGAATTCTTTCAAGAAACATTGGTGATTCCTTTTCAACCTTTAAGGGTGAAGGTCTTGTGATTAATTTTCCAAGTGAGCAAGATGTGCATAGGGGCATTTTATCTGATTGTGGGATCTTTTGATATTTCAATGGATGTCCATGAGTGTTTTCAATTATTCTTTTCATCATTGTGGATCCTGGATGACCCAATCTATCATGCCATAAGTTAAGTGCCTCAAGATCACAAGGATTTTCCTTAACTGCCATATGTGCCTCAGGCACATTAATATATGTATAATGCAAACCAGATGGGAGCATGGGCAGTTTTTCTAATTCGTGACCTTTGCTCATGATGTGCAAATATTTTTTTATCATCAACAGTCTTTGACTGAGTATCATATCCATTATGATATATGCTTTTGAAACTTAACAAGTTTCTCATTGATTTGGGGGAAAATAAAGCATTTTCAATCAAAAGCTTTGTACCATTTGGTAATACTAAATTTGCTTTTCCCACACCTTCTATCAAATCCGTAGGACCAGATATTGTATTAATGGTTCCTTTTGTTGAGTTCAATTCATAAAAATATTTCTTCCATTTAAGTATAGTGTGTGTGGCTCCACTATCCGCTACACATATATCCGCGTCATTTGTTTGACCTTGTGCTCCAGTTGTATTCATTTTAATCTTGAAAATATGAAGAAAAATAATAAGCTTATAAAGAAGACTTTACGAAGTTTTCAATAAGAAGTTTATTTATTAGTTAAAAACATTACATGCAAAGGAAAGAAAATAAAACATAATAAAGAAAGTCATAACAAGGGAAATACATAATTACATATAGTTATTATGATCTAGTAACGTTTGTTTTCAGAGTTCCATGTCATTATTAAAGTCTGCGGCGTTCAACTCAACATTGTCATCAAAGTTATCAACATGGTTAACTTCCTTCTCGTTTCTTTTGATAGAGGCTTGGTATAGTTCACATAAATGTGATGGTGTACGACAAGCCTTTGACCAGTGGTTTGTGCTTCCACATCTAAAACAGGAAGTGCCATTGTTTTCGGACCTACCAGCTTCATTCCTTTTGTTATACTGGTTGGGATTGTTATTTTGTGGTGCGTGGTAATGAGTATTTCTTTGGCCACGTCCACGACCACGACCGCGGCCACGTCCACGGCCATAAGAATTACCTTGGTAATTATTATTGCCTTTGAAAAAATGGTTGCGACCATTAAAACGATTTTTATTAGAACGGCCTCGGCCACGGCCTTTTCCCCATTGTCTTCCAGAGTATTTATTTTCATTGATAATAGCATTTGCTTCTGGAATTGCTAGTGATCCCGTGGGACGAGCTTGATAATTTTTCATTAATAGCTCGTTATTTTTCTCTGCTACGAGGAGAAATGAATTTAGATCAGAATATCTTCTAAAATTTAGTAATCGATATTGTTGTTGTAAGTTTATATTCGATGCATGAAATGTGGAGAAAGTTTTCTCCAGCATGTCTTCCTCGGTAACAGTTTGTCCACAGAATCGGAGCGTTGAGCATATTCTAAACAAAGCAGATGTATACTCATTAACCTTTTTAAAATCTTGGAACCGAAGATTGTTCCATTCATCTCTAGCAGTTGGAAGTAAAACTTCCCTTTGATGATCAAATCTGCTTTTCAATTCTTCCCATTAAACGTATGGGTCATCACAATTTGAATATTCAAATTGTAGTGTCTCATGAATGTGTTTGTGAAGGAAGACATCAGCTTTTGCTTTGTCTTGTTCGGTGCCTTCATAATTTCCTTCCGTTATCGTTCCCAAAACACCCATTGATTTTAGATGTCGCTTAACATGTGCCGTCCATGGCATATAATTGTCTCCGGAGATATTAAGAGCCGGAAATTCAATTTTTGCGATGTTTGTCATTTTATTGCTAAACACAAATAAGATAAATATTAGGATCTACTTACTTATATAAACTGAGATAAAGTACATTGGTAGAGCTACAAATAAGTAAACGAATAAGAAAAGATTAAAATTTTCAGGTGGGAGATTAGCAATTAAAAACGGAAGCACTATCAACATTATGGCGGCCAACACCAAAACTGGGTGAATCATCTTTGAGAAATTATCTTGTGCAATCTTGAGAAGGAGAGTGTTTATTTTCTAGTGAAAAACAAGATTGATAATTGGTAACTTATAGGGGCAAATTATACCCGTTTTATAACGGCTATATTATCATTTATAACCGTTATACAACGGTTATATATATTTATTTGTAAATAGATAATTAGTGAGGTATTAAATAAAAGTTATTTCATAAGACATAACATTAGTATGCACAATAATAAGAACAAAAATGTTAGAACACATAAATAAACGTAAGCTTTAAATGAAATGTTAGCGTGCATATATAAATAAAGGTTAGTTGCAATAAAAGTAAAAGTTAGATGCATAATTAAAAAGTTAGATGCGTAAATAAAGGTTAGATGCGTAAATAAAAGTTAGAGTGTTAGTAGTCCCATAGTTATCAAATGTCCATTATAAATTGTTTCTATACTTAGTCCCTTTTTTTTTCAATGTATATTAGAAAATTAATGAAGTGCTTACAGTGCTTATAATGAATGTCTTTGTGCTTAAAGCCTTTCTTGATTAGGATGTTAGCGACTCGTGCTGATAACGTGTTATAATATAACAAGAATTAACACAAGATTAGTGCTAAAACTTAAGAACTTTAGAATGATTGTGAGATTAAGAATTAGAGAAATGTATCACTTATGAAAGTGTATACATGAGGTGCATCTTCTCATCTTCCTTGAGCTAGTATTTATACTACAAAAAGATTAACTATTTGGTAGACAAGGTTAACTATTTAGCTTGACTAGTAACATGGAACATTATCTACAAGTTTGACAAAGAGTTCATCCACTTGCTTGGTAGATTTGGATGGTAACTTTATCTTGAATGGTAAATTCTTCATAACAATAATAAAATACTGAGACGTTGCCCAATTTTTATTTTATCATTTTTAAATGCTTTTGCTTCTAAAACAAATCGTTTCTGACTTAAGGAGAAAAAAGATGGGAAAGCAATAATTATTACGTACATTTTCTTCTGTTTTTTTCTCCTATTTTCTTCTTGCTCAAGACTTGAGATTTAGACGTTTGAACATATCCAATCCAAAAGTATTGTTCATCATTTAAAAATATACAATGCAAAAAGAAACAAACATAATTATTTTATTAAGAAATTGTTTGATTTCATCAGCATCCATTAACTTTTATATGATTCCCAAAACCACCATTTTTGGCACCCAAAGAGGAAAAAGACAAGGTTTATGATTACAACAAATTATTGTAAGATGGATGGCAAAATGTACTTGTCCATACGTTTAAACCCGAAATACATTTTCCACTTCCAACACAAACTCAAATATACATTAATTGCCATTTTGGTTTAGCGAAAGACTATGTGTTCTGGCCTAAGCGAGTAGTCGCGAGCCACTAACGAATTCATGTCGATCGCCTGAACTACAACATATGTGTGTGAATGTTGGCGTGAGCGAACCCACGCTAGCCTGCTCGCGTGGGCTGACGAGGAAAAGATGACCGTTGGCCAACGGCTAGTTTTGAACTTTTAGAAAAAAAAAAAACATTTCTATTTCATCACACTAAAATCACAAAAATTCACAAACAATACAACAATCTTCAAACGTTCAAACTAGACACTGAAATGGATCAATCGCGATGAGAAGGATGTTACACATCGGCGTTAGAGTTCCCACATGAAGACGGGTATGACACGAATAGCGAAATTGAAGAAAACCTTAGCCAAATGCCACCCCGTCTCCGGATTTTGTTACTTCGGATATGCAAGTTGCAGCGCCAAAAAAGCGACGGCAAAGCAGGGGTGATGGGAGAGGTGGCACGGCGGCGGCAAGGGGTGGTGGGAGAGGTGGCACGGTGGCGGCGAGGGGTGGTGGTAGAGGTGGCGAACCCCTGAACAAGATGCACGTCCAAAACGACAAGTGACGCCGTGGACGAAAGAAGAAAAAATAGCTCTTTCTCGTGCGTGGGTGGAGGTTTCGGAAGATCGATACGCCGGTGTATTTTTTTATGTAAATATATAATGTTGTTACTTAAAGATTTTTTAAATTTTTTGTTATTATTTTTGTAGCCGACTATCAACGGGCGAAGGTTTTTTGGAGACGAATACAAGAAATTTTCTATGCACAAATGGGGAGTGAAATGCGTTCCTCCGATATGATTTCAGCCCGGTTGGCCGAAATTAGAAAATACGTGGGCTTATTTACAAGTATTCATAACAGGAATGCTAATCGAATGCGAGTAAGTGGGGCTAGCGATCTTGATGTCTACAAGTTCACTTGCGACGAATGGAAGGATGAGGTTTTTCGCAAGTACAAGACCACGAAAATGTTGAATGAGGACTACTTGTGGAGAATCCTTTATAATTGCTCCAAATGGGTCGAGCTAGTTATGGTTGAAGAAATGAGCGAAGACTGCTTATCAAAGCGGACCCGAACTACTTCTTCGGGTGGGTTCGTCTCCTCCACAAGCTCGGATGCTCACGTGGGGATTGACCTAAACTCTAAGGAGGGTCTTACCCCGTCTCCCCTAAGTAGACAAGTTGGAAGGGACAAGGGGAAAGAACAAAGTGCTGATGAATCCGATAACGAATTCTCGAAGGAGTAAGTGGAGCTAGCGATCTTGATGTCTACAAGTTCACTCGCAAAGAGTGGAAGGATGAGGTTTTTCGCAAGTACAAGACCACGAAAACGTTGGATGAGGACTACTTGTGGAGAATCCTTCATAATTGCTCCAAATGGGTCGAGCTAATTGCGGTTGAAGAAATGAGCGAAGGCGGCTCATCAAAGCGAACCCAAACTACTTCTTCGGGTGGGTTCATCTCCTTCACAAGCTCGGATGCTCACGTGGGGATTGACCTAAATTCTAAGGAGGGTCTTACCCCGTCTCGCTTAGCTAGACTAGTTGGAAGGGACAAGGGGAAAAAACAAAGTGCTAATGAATCTGATAACGAATTCTCGAAGGAGATTAGCAAAGTAAGAACTACGATGGAGATGACGGCGAGAGCTAAAGTGGATAAAATAAGATTTAGGTACATGGACTTTCTAACGAAGGACTTTAGCAACCTCTCAATGCCTCGTCGAGCGATACTTGAACGAGAACATGAACGCCTCGTAAAGGAATTCGAAAAGGAGCACCACAACAACTAATAGTTTATTAGTTTTTTTATTTATTTTTTTAATTAATTATGTCTTTGTAATGTTTTTATATTAATTAATATTTTATGTTTATTATTTAATTTGTCTTTTAAATTTAAATATTATAATACATTAAAAATAATAATGTTTAAAAAAAAGGGATAAATCTACTACTCACCTCTAGCCACAAAAGGATCAAGTGAGTGAGCTGCAATTTTATCGCTCTGCTATGTTAGGGCTTACATGGCATAATATTAAAGGATAGAGTTGTGACTCACCTCTAACCACCAAACACATATTCTAATGCCAAATATAACATTTTATCTTTTCAAATGGAGAGGCTTCGAGCCCCAAAAATGTAAATAACGAGAAACATTGTGTGAGTTGTTGCTAAAAGAAATATCTATGTACTAACTAAATAAGATCACTCAGATTAAATTTTTTTCCTAACAAAGTATTTTATTTTGTGATAGTTAATAAAAAGATTTTGCAAACATGTTTAAAGGCTAGGTTTTTAACAACAAATCACTTTATATGTATATGTAAAGAGCTAGCCAGCGACTAAGAAAACAAAACAGAAAGAAGAACACGCCCAAGACAAACCAAGAAATACACTACAAACACATTGTTACATCAAAATTCAACCAACTCTCACTTTAGCGCGGTTGCACACCCAAATGAAGACATCCTCCTTGATAAGCTCCACCGATCTGTTGACATGAGCGAATTTGCCGTCAAAAATCTTCTCATTTCTAGCATGCCATATTCTCCAAACTGTGGCGCACATAACTGAGTACACCAGGCGCTTCCATTTTTTAGACCCCGGACAATCCGAAACTTTGCTGATGAGTTCAACAAGGCTGCCAACTTTAGACGGGAACAAAATTCTGATCAACAAAAATATGTTCCACCAGATAGCTCTAGCGAGGATACACTTTAGAAAAACGTGATTCAGAATCTTCAATATAGTGTCCATAACGGTCACAAAGCGAGTCGCTAATGGGGATACCTCTGCGAATCAGCAGCAATTTCACCAGCAACCCTACCCATACACGCTCTCCACATAGTTATATTGCACTTAGGCGGGACCCATGGCTCCCATTTAAACAGGCAACCGGAATCATTCGCAGATCTAGCGTTGCCAATTTCGGATCTTATGTACTAAACTAAGAAGTCAGACTCTTCTTAGTCGGCCCATCTTCAAACATCACTTCCTGCTACAATGTTAACCTCCCGCAACCTTCTAAGAAGATTAAAGTAGCTAGTCCACGTGCTCCCAGTCTTAGAGTTGCCCTTGCACTTCCAAACCAACTGATGGCCAGCGCCCAACTTAACAATACAAGAAGCAATAGTAGCATATTTGTCCTCAACCATCCGATACATATCAGGGTATTCAACACAAAGAGGCACATCCAACAACCAAGCATCCTCCCAAAACCTTGTATATTTACCATCCCCCACTGTCCCCTGAAGTTTGTCATGCATCTGAAGCCCAAAACTAGCAAGAGATATATTTGTCGACCCCACTTATATCCTTCCAAACTCCAGGAATCACTTAATTAACCGGTATTAGGTTGCAATTGGCAGGCAGTCTATGGATCGAAGACTCCACACATGCCTACAGCTGGTCTGGTTCCATTGTAAATCTCCACCACCACTTAGCCAACATAGCGGTGTTAAAATATTCAATACTTCCTAAGCCAAACCCTCGATTCTTCTTAAACTTTAGCATTTGTCCCAACGGATGTATCTGTGACACCCGAAAAACTCAAGTTAGTAACTTTGGTCAAACGCATAAGTCTACCTTAGCAAATCATGAATACTGTCACACCCCAACCGATGGTGGAATACATCAAGGCGCAACTTGTGATAGATTGTTCAAAGACTTCATGACGCTAGTTGTGACAATATGGATTAAAGATAAAATTTCGTTCATAGCATTTCATTGTCTAAAAGTAAACAGAATACAAATTGTCTCATAGAAGGGAAGATACAACATCAAAACATAGAAAAATTAAACTAGTTGTGAGTTTCTAGTCCAATCCTAAGTAGTTTTCTTGATAATCCTGCATTAAACATTTGCTGCAACATGTATAAAATATCCGTCAACACATAAAGCATTGGTGAGAATACTAGTTTTGAGTCTAAGTACATATTATAAGAAAAGTCTACTCGAATCATCATGTTATAGGCATATGCACGTAGAACCATACAAACGGCAACAACACTCGATAACACAAAAGACTAATACTTAACATGCCCCATAAAGGGGGCGACATGTCAACCTATAGCGCTATACATTGAAGGTGGGTTGTCAGCTAATCGAACATTTGTATGTAAGACTTAGAATACTAGCATGGCATAGCATATAAGCATTTAGATTGAGCCCCAAAGAATAAAAAATAAAAGGGGGACAACTATGAACTCACCTTTGGGTGCGTTTTGATAGAGTTCCAAAAGAGAGTCTTGGAAGATTTAAGCTTTAGCTTCGATTAACTAGAATTAAGAATTAGAGGTTCTTATGTTCGAGTTTAGATTATAGGTTCAAGAGGATCATGCAAGCCTATTAGGAAAACCAAAGCACAAATTGACTTTAAGGCAATCTAGATGGTCATGAGAATAAGTTAGACCAAGCACAAAATCATCATAGATGATTCGGATGGTATAAGGTTAGGAATGTGAATCCGATTGATATGTTCATGTCATAACCACTTCGCTTATGGGATAAACGTGGGTTTTGGACATGGGATTTCCCCTTTTTAGTGTGGATTAATCCGTAGCACAAGAAGGGTCAAGAGAGTTTGGTAAGGTAGGGTGTAACCACAAACCTTACAAAGATTATTAATAGGATAATAAAACAGAAGATTGAAAGTAATGTTTATAATAATACATAGTATAACCAAGAGGTTTAGGCAAAGTTTGGTGACTCCCTTGGATGAGCCTTGGCTCTCCTTGGTCAACCAATACCATAGCACAAATCCATCTAACATTAGATTGTTAGTGAACTTGGTTGGTTTCTTTACAACAACCATCTTAGGACATAAAAACAAATCAGAAAAACAAACACCTTTGGGACCTCTTTTAGGTGCTCGACCCTTATCACACTTCTGTGGATAAATATGGGGAAGATCCTAGAGGATTCTCCAAGGAGTTTTGCATAGAAAAGAGAAAGAAAAACAGAAAAGAAATGGAGGTTTGAGCTTAGGAACTTACTGATGTGTTTTCAGAAAGTTTTCTCAAAACTTTGAAGATTAGAGAGTGTTTTTAGAGAGATTAAGGATGAACAAGAGGTTAAAGGGTGGAGAGGAGTTGTATTTATAGGTGAGGTGGGTTGGTTGGGTGTTTAATGCAGTAATTAGGGTGGTTGGGAGGTGTTTAGGTGAGAAAAATTGGTGTAATAATGAGTTGGTTCAAGTTGCTGCCAGAAAGGTCCCGTCGCGTTAGGTGACGGGAATCCAGTATCTGGTCACGGGACGCGACCAGGTGTTTATGCCCAAAAATATTTTTTGGTTGGGCTTGGCCCAACAGACTTGGTTTTGGACGTGTTTTTGGGTTAAAACTTAAGGTTTAAGCCCATTTTGACATGTTTTTGGATTGGGCTTGATTCCTAACTCGTACGAGTCCGTTTATGCTTCGGTTTCGTTTAGAGTCTCGTTAAAGTGTAAAGTTTGTGTAACATAGAATACATAGAATGATTGAAATAGATTAAAAGTTAAATGCAATTGACAAAATATTCTTCCATTGATCATAAGATCGGGAGTACAAGGGTACAAAATTAAAGATACAAGAGTACAAGGACTAGAATTGAAAATACAAAAAGTACAGATGTTACAGTCTCCCCTACTTTAGGAAATTTCGTCCCGAAATTTATTCAAGCGGCTTGACTGAAAAGATGTGGGTACTTTTTCTTCATTTGCTCTTCATGTTCCCAAGTGAATTCGGGTCCATTCTTTGATTCCCAACGAACTTTAACTAGGGGAATACGTTTTTGTTTGAGTTGTTTGACTTCACGATCCGTTATTTCCACTAGTTTTTCGACGAAATGCATATTCTCGTCGATTCGTACATCATCAAGAGGAATGTGTATGTTTCCTTCGGCTAAGCACTTCTTCAAATTTGAAACATGAAAGGTGGGATAGACATTGTTGAGTTCTTGGGGCAAATCAAGCTTGTATGCCACTTTCCCGATTCGTTCAATGATCTTGAATGGTCCAACATACCGTGGAGCCAACTTTCCTTTCTTTCCAAATCTGACTACTCCTTTCCAAAGAGACACCTTGAGGAGTACTTGTTCACCGATATTAAATTCAAGGGGCTTTCGCCGTTTGTCAGCATAGCTTTTCTGTTGCCTTCGAGCAGCTAAAAGATATCACGGATCTGTATGATTTTGTTGGTCGTTTCCTGGATGATTTCGGGACCAGTGATTTGTGCTTCACCAATCTTGTGCCAACATATAGGAGAACGACAATTTCGGCCATAGAGAGCTTCGAATGGAGCCATTTGGATGCTGGTATGGTAACTGTTATTGTACGAGAACTCGACCAATGGTAGATGAGCATCCCAGTTTCCACCAAAGTCGATTACACAAGATCGAAGCATGTCCTCAATAGTATGGATCGTACGTTCAGTTTGACCGTCAGATTGAGGATGAAAAACTGTACTCAGATTAAGCTGAGTTCCCATGGCAGCCTGAAATGTTTCCCAAAGACGGGAGGTGAATCGACCATAACGGTCTGAGATGATGTCAAGAGGAATACCATGACGACAAATGATTTCCTTGGTGTAGATATGGGCTAGCTTTTCCACTTTGTAATCTTCACGAATGGGAAGGAAGTGAGCTGACTTTGTTAAATGATCAATAACTACCCAAATGCTATCATGACCGGACAATGTTCAAGGGAGTTTGGTAATGAAATCCATAGCAATGCTTTCCCATTTCCACATGGGGACTTCGGGCTATTCAAGCAAACCCGATGGTCGTTGGTGCTCGGCTTTTACTTTGAAGCAAGTGAGACATTTGGACACAAAGTGAGACAAGTGAGACATTTCGTACTGGGCCACCAATAATTGCGACGAAGATATTGATACATTTTATCCGCACTGGGACGAATGGAGTATCGGGATTTATGCGCTTCATTCATTATAAGAGTACGAAGGTCATTACGATTGGGAACCCAAATACAATCAAGATAATAAAGAATCCTATCTTCCTTGGATTCCAAGTGTAACTCGGCGCCACAAGACATTTCTTCATATAGAGTACTTTCATTGACCGATGTATGCTGAGCGTCTGGAATACGATTGAAGAGATCATTTTGAAATTGAGAGCTACAAAGACGGTCGGTTTCTCGGACGTTGCATAGAACTGCATAACCTTTTCGACTAAGCGCATCGGCTACTACATTCGCTTTACCAGGATGATAGCGAATTTCGCAGTCGTAGTCGTTTAACAATTCGACCCATCGTCGTTGCTGCATGTTAAGATCCTTTTGATTGAAAATGTGTTGGAGGCTTTTGTGGTCAGTAAAAACAACAGATTTTGTACCATAAAGGTAGTGTCTCCAGATTTTTAAAGGAAAAACAACGGCACCAAGTTTGAGATCATGAGTGGTATAATTATTTTCGTGGATTTTGAGTTGCCTTGATGCATAGGCGATGACTTTGCCTCGTTGCATAAGAACACAACCAAGACCTTCATTCAATGCATCACAATAAACCATCAAATCATCATTCCCCTCGGGAAGGGCTAGAATAGGAGCAGCACAAAGCATGGACTTGAGGGTTTCAAAGGCTTCTTCTTGTTTCGGACCCCAAATGAAAGGTTTGGATTTTTGAGTCAAAGCAGTGAGAGGTGTAGCAATTTTGGAAAAGTTGGAGATGAACCGACGGTAGTAGCCCGCCAATCCTAGAAAAGAATGAACTTCGGTAGGAGATTTTGGTGCAATCGAATTCTTGACAGCTTCGATTTTGGCAGGATCAACATGAATGCCTTTTTCATTTACAATGTGCCCAAGGAATTGAACTTCTTTTAACCAAAATTCACATTTAGAGAACTTGGCATAAAGTCGTTCGGCACGTAAGAGCTCTAGAATCAAACGGAGATGTCGTTTATAGTCGTCTTCGAATGTGGAATAGATCAAAATGTCATCAATGAAGACAATCACAAAACGATCTAAATACGGTTTACACACTCGATTCATTAGGTCCATGAATACTGCGGGTGCATTGGTTAAATCGAAAGGCATCACCATGAACTCGTAGTGACCATATCTTGTGTGAAAGGCGGTTTTTGGAATATTTTCTTCGTGGATTTGAAGTTGATGTTGTCCCGAACGAAGATCGATTTTTGAGAAACAAGTAGCTCCTTGGAGCTGGTCAAAGAGATCATCAATGCGTGGGAGAGGGTATCGGTTTTTGACAGTAAGGTTGTTAAGCTCACGATAATCGATACACATACGGAAAGATTCGTGTTTCTTTTTAATAAACAAAACAGGACCACCCCATGGAGAAGTACTCGGGCGTATGAAGCCTTTTTCGAGCAATTCTTGGAGTTGACTAGCAAGTTCTTGCATTTCGGAAGGTGCAAGACGATATGGAGCTTTTGCAACAGGTGTAGCACCGGGTATGAGATCAATACGAAATTCAACAGAATGAGCGGGAGGAAGACCGGGTAGATCTTCGGGAAAGTCACAAACGACAGGTATGTCTTCTATACCTTTTCCCTTGTCTTTGGTTGTTACCACATGAGCCAAAAATGCAACATATTCCTTACGGAGATACTTTCGAGCTTGGGTACAAGACATGAGCTTGAGTCCTTTGGAGGATTTTTCACCATAGATTTGTAAAGTGTCACCGCTAGGAAGCGGTATACGGATAAATTTTTCGAAACAAACAACTTCGGCACGATGTTTTGCAAGCCAATCCATGCCTACTGTGATGTCAAAGCTTCCCAATTGCATGGGGTTTAGATCTATGGAGAAATCATGGTTATTAAGATTCAAGGTGCAGTGTTTGATAATGAAATCAATAGAGATGGGTTCACCATTTGCGACTTCAACGGTGAAAGGTTCCGATAATTTAGATCGTGCACAAGCAAGTAAAGGTTCAAATTCTAGAGACACAAAGATCTTATTGGCACCAGTATCAAAGAGTATAGAAGCATAATATCCATTAACAAGGAACGTACCGTTCACAACATCATTTTCAGTTTGAGCTTGGGCCGCATTGAGGTTGAAAGCGTGACCCCTTGGTGGTTGATTTTGAGCCGGAGCTTGAACTTGAGCTTGGTTGTTGCGAGTACATTGAGGAGAAAAATGGTTAGGATCGCCACACCTAAAACATGCACGGCCATTGCCGATGGCTAGAGGAGGTTGGTTAGCAGCTCGAGGTTGGTTGTTTTGGGTTCTAGGGGCAACCTTGCAGTTTTGGACAAGGTGTCCATAGTGATTACAATTGGTGCATAGACGACAAGCTGAATTATTTGGGTGGTGAAAAGAGCATATGGCACATTTTGGGTGTATTCCGTTATAAGGTTTCTTGGCAGGCACTTGGTTAAGAGGAGTTGGAGCTTGAGCTTCAGTGGATGGAATGGTAACGACATAGTTTTGGTTTCAGGGTTTGCGTTTGCGGTTATTGCTATGGGTTGATGGGGTTTTGGTTTCCTTTGGTTTGTCGGTAGGAATGGTGGTGGTTTGATTGACGGTTTTGGTGGTGGTGTTTGGGATTGTCAAGGTTCCATCTCTTACTTGGTTATCGGAGAGTTTTGCGGCCATACGAATAGCTTCTTCAAGGGTGGCAGGTTTGGATCCTTCCACAATGTCACGAACACTGTTGGGAAGACCCTGGAAGTATTTGGCTATGATTTGACTGGTGGTGGTGAATTGGTTAGGGACAAGAACAAGAAGCTGCTTATAACAGTTGGTATAGGTTGGGTTATCACCGTTGTTTTGCTTGATTTTCCACAATTCTTCTTCAAGTCGCGCCATCTCTTGCGCGGGGCAGAACTCCTCAATTTATTGATCAATGACTATCGAAAGATTACAAGACTAGAATTGAAAGAAATTACAATGAAAGAAAACGAATTAAGAAGATGATCTAACAAGCCCTGGATCCGAATTATATAGCTTCTTGACCGCCTTCAATATGTTATAACAAACATTTGAAACTATTGTAAAACTTGTCATATACGCCCCCTATACTTATAAGAATATAAGCAACAACCACTAAACTTGGATAGACACTTAGAACAGATGCTGGACTTGAAGTGATGTTGACCTTAGTTGACTTTAACCTTTAACACAGTTATACTCTTAATTTGGAGTTTTAGTTTCCAATGTGAAGGTTGTAAGATCTGAATAAGTTGGAGATGTGGGAATCGTTTAGTTTAGTAAGGGGTAAAACGTTGATGATGATGGATATGTCATGTGTTAGTGATCTAATGGTGGTACCACTGTAGTTAAATGGGATGGAAATATGCGTATTAAGGAATGTGTGAAAAATTGGTATAATTTCTATTTGTGCAAGTATTTTTTAACTGATTCTGTTCATCGTTTTGTATATAGCTTCTTACTAGTTTGTTTTGTTCGTGAATAAAATTAGCTTTATATATTATATTTATTGTAGATAGTGGAGGGAACGTGGGAAGAGAGAAAGGGAACACCACCCCCTTTAATAGGGGATAAAATTGGGGAAGATGATGTGAACTCGGTGAGGATAACACCACACCCTACCATGGCCTTACATCCGATTAAAATCACTTCACTTCATTTGTCATGTGTGACACCAAACTATTAGAATTTGAGATATTTAGCCCAATAAGCTTATCTCTTTTAAATGATTAAATAGCAAAAACATCACTATTGGTTTGACGTAAAAAAATATCAAACCGAAGCATAAGCATCCCTAACTGCGACTATGAACGTTGGTGCACATTCTCATCGACCCAATACTACATCCGCACACAAAAGATACAGAGATAACATTCACTTTTCCTATTTATTATAGGCCGACTTCTAGTGGATATGTATTTCATCAAAAAATCAATACCTTAGTATCCTCACAAAAGATCTTTCTTCATCTCTATTTAATAATTTTCGCTTAGGTTAATTCTATGGTACACATCCTCCAATTCCAACAACAATACTATTTACTCAGGATATGTAAATTATATCATTTATATGAAAAGATTGTCTCGAACTATTTACTAGCTATTCACTACCTCCTTCCTACTCCCAATTTCCCATTCATGAATTATAGACCATATAGAAACCTTTAAAACAACGTTTAAATGATTAACGACAAAATGACACACATAAATATATCGACAATTACCAATAAAATAAATTAAAAATAACTAAATATGGCACGAAGTTAAACAATAAAATGTAGTTCACAAAGGCTAAGAATTTTCCAAAGATTTATGTACAATTTCGGAGTACTTAATTTGAAGACAACATGACAATAATGAAGAGAGTGATAATCAATTATGTTGCAACCTTTTTCCCTTCAGTTTTTCAGTAACGGGTTCTCATGCAGTATGCATACTCCTTACTTATAATCGACCACTGCTCCCGTCTTTATCATTCTCCATCTCCAACGTGGACGATACGTCCGTTGAATTGCTTCGACAGCTGCTACTACCAAACGACAACGTTCTGCTCGATGATATGGGAGTAGCCAAAAATGTCGGATTCACTTGCCCAGCCATAATTACAAGATACTTTTCATCCAAAACCGCGGGCTTCTTGTCGTTGTTAATATACATTTTGGTATCCCCGTCTCCAGATTCAAGATCTCTATCGGATTCCTGTTGGTTGTGTTGGTAGCCAGATAGCTTCCAATACGAGTGAAGAGGAAAAAAGTTACCCCTTAGTTGGTCCGGTGAACCAGATCTGAGAGATGAGATGAGAAAGAGTGACAGTTGAACAGATCTGAGATTAACCTGCAAAACAAGACACCGTTAGGCTCGTCACAGGGGAGAGGAAGGGTCTCTATGTGACCACCCTCCGGCGTGAGAATAAGTATGGTTTTAAGAAGTGGAAAGTAAGTACGAAAAGTACGAAAAGTACAAGTAAGTGAAGTTACCCAATGAGGAAATTTTGGGAGGTATTTATACTTTCCTGGATGGGCTTCGGCCTTAGGCCCATGGGCCTTATGACCGAAGCTAGTTCATCGGCCGTTTAATCTAGGCTTCGGCCCTTCTTACATTCCTTTAGGTTTCAACTTGTAACCCTTGTATTCGATTGGTTCGGACTCGACCTCCTTTGGGTGGTTCGAGCTCCGACCTATGACCATATATTCTCTTCAAGTCCCCCGAAGTCTTTTTTGAATGCTTCGGTATTCAGAAAGGACTTGTAATTTTATTTGGATTTTTTCAGCTTCCTTCGAGCTTCGGCATATTTACCTTTTTGGTGCCAGCTGTGTCATTCATCTTAACGAGTGGGTGACAGCTGTGTCATTCATGTAAGTTTCGAGAGTGACCGTCGGGTAGTTTTAGTGGAAACCCTTGATGTGATTGTTTTTGATTGGCTCGAGACCGCCACCTGTTGGTTTTGATTGGACGGTTACTCAACCGTCCTTTCCTTTCCTTTATAAATAGCTCCTTCATCAGATTTTACTTTTTACTCTCCCCTTTTTACTCTCTTTCTCTGCACTGTTCATCTTCTTCCTCCCTTCTTCCGAGCCTTCAACCTGTAATCGTCGTCTTCTTCTGTAACAAGGTGTGTATCCTCATCCTTATCCCTCTCTTTTAATCATGCCTAAAGACAACATGAGTGTATCCTATAGTGTGTTAACACAAAGTAGGTTAGACGAGTTTATAGAGGAATTTAAAATTCCTTCGTCCCTGAACCCTGTTCTTCCAGAACCTGGGACTCCTATCCGCCCCTTCCCCTCCGGTAAGTTCGCATTTTACACTCGTGTGTGTAATTATGCGAACTACCGAGTACCGTTCACACGTTTTTTGATGAAGGTACTAGAATTTCATCGGGTGCATATTTCCCAAATGACCCCCTTCGGTCTCAGCCGGGTGAACCAGTTTGAACTATCAAGTCGTTCACTGGATTATGTCCCCGATTTAAACGTTTTCAGAGCTTTTTACCGTCTGAATCGTACCGGGGACTGGTACACCTTCGAGAAAAGGCAGCCGAAGGATAAGAAGGGAAAGAAGGTTGATATTCCCAAGGAGGATAGAGAGTGTGTGGGATGGGAGGTATCCAGTTTGAAGGACTGGAAAGATAGGTGGTTCTGGTTGGATGATCTTTGCCTGCCGAAGGATATGGCATGGAGGACGAAAGAGGATCGCTTGGAGGGTGACCTTCCGAAGGACTTCCAGTATGATAAAGAAATGTATGCTGCCTTGGTGAAGAACAAATTCCCTGTTCGGAGAATACCGGAGCAGATCTTAGTGATGGGTTGCATTAGTCGTAACTGGGAGTGGCCTGATAAATGGCCTGTTGTAGAGCTTAGGAAAAAGGGTGAGTCGTTGTGTTATGTTTACTTTGTTTAAATTATGTGTTTTTCATAAGCTAATCCGTTGCTTTGTTTTCAGACATGTCACTGAGGGATTGTCTTCATCTGGAGTCTTTCGACGACTCGGAGCTGGAACTTACAACCTTTCAAATGGCTCCCGGGGACAAGCCTTTTTTGGACCGTATGAAGGCTTCCTCCTATAAGATCAGGTCTCCGGAGGATTCTACTTCGGCTAATCCTGTCGGTGCTTCGTCATCAGCCGTTCCTTCCGAACCAGCGAGGGATACTGGGAAGCTACCGGAGACTCCGGTGGCTTCTCCTGATGAAGGCAAGAAGAAGAAGAAAACAAGGAAGAGAAAAGGGTCGGAGGGGGATGCACCTCCGGAGGGTTCGAGGGGTACACCGAAGAGGATGAAGACTCCTCTGTTGGTTATCCCTGAAGATGTTATTACCGATACATCGGAGCAAGGTGGGATGTTGAACACCCTTTCTGACCATCTGGATAGTGGAAAGACAGCTCGGGACGAACCACATGTCTCGTTTGCCGAAGGAGTTGAGGACCAGATGAATCCTTCCCCTCTCCATTCCTTTCCTGGCCCTTCGAGCCCTGCTGGTAAGTGCTATGGTCCGGATTTAAATTCTCTGTTTTCTACTCCGGATGATGAGGTCTCGAAAGAGTACCTTAGCCATTTGTGGTATGATTCGGAGATTAAAACGGATTACTTCCATGTGTTTGTAGATTCCCTGGATTTGGACCCTGCCATTGCTGAAGAAAAGTTTATTCCCAACTGGGGTTTGAAGAACGGGGATAAAATTTTGGATGCCTTGACAGCCCGCACCATGATGCTAAACTTAAACACACCGGCCGAAGCTCATAGGCATCGTCGAGCTCCTCCGTTACAATTGGCGGATGCCTTGATGATGAACCAAGCCCAGTCTATTGGGTTGGTTACGGAGGTTTATCGCCGATGGGTTGACTTGGAGATCGAAAGGGAGAAGCTCCGGACGCTAGTTGGTGGTGAAGAAGTTTCGGACTGGGAGAAGAAGATTGAAGCCATGGTTAGGGAAAAACAGTCGTTGGAGGAGAGATTAAACCAGGCTCTTGTGCAGGTGAAGGCTAGTAATGCGGCCATGGCTTTGGCTTCAGAAAATAGAGACAAAGCCTTGAAGGAGGTGGAAGGGTTGAAGGCCGAAAGGGATGCGGCGTTGCAAGGTAGTAGTTTTTTGCTCCCTTCTTTCTTATATTTATGACAGTATATATGCCTTATAACCTTATACGTTTTTGACGTTATTTCAGAAAAGAAAATGTTTGAGGTTGAGGCTACCAGGTTTCGGAGTCAACTTGACCAAATGAAGAAGGAGATGGATGGCCAAGTGTCGAAGCTAACTGAATCAAATTCTCAACTGACTGGTCAAGTGAAAGAGTTGCTGGAGACGAAGGGGTGGCTGCTCACCGAGGGGATGCGGTCGGTGGCTCGGAGGATCCATACAGGAGAAGAACTTAAAGCAGTGGTCGGAGCCATCAATAACGCTATGAATGCCTGCGGTGTGAATGTGGGTGTTAAAGCTGGCTACCACTACTCTGGAAAAGGTCTTCCTTTCGAGCAAGTGCCTAAGCTGAAACTGAATGCTGATGAAATGTTGAACGAGGCTTTGGATCGGTTCGACACTCTTGATTTTCCATTTCTTCAGCATACCGCACGCTTTGCTTCGGAACCTTTGGACACCCTCAAGACCGCTGCCCAGTCTAGTGACTTGTTTAAGCCCCCTTCTTCTTAAAGTTGTTTGTTTCTGTTATGATGTAAGCCACAACGGCCAATTGTTAAGACAATGTTTTCCGACGTGTATTTGATCGAACCATTTTTGGTTCGGAACACCCTTTTAAATGCCTTTGTTGTTTTTTATGTGGATTTGGTCGAACCACTTTTGGTTCGGCACATTTTATCTTTTATGAATGCAATGATCATATGTTGATAGTACTTGTGTGTATTTGAATGTTTTCACGGGTTTATGTTGGCCCTAGATTATGATCGTGTTTTGCCTAGCCGAACGGTTCTTGCCTCGAAAGAAACGCTTGTTTCGGCTTATAGAGATGTTGCTTTGAACATCTTAAAATAAACTAAGGGTTTGTTTGGCCTTTATTTTGCATCGAACCATGATATGCGTCCATATGCTTCGGTTCGAGAAAAATTGCGTCTTTATACTTGCAAGTTTTTTGTTCATATTTTTAAACCATAAGGTCATTGATTGACCTTCGGTACACCTGGTTGTGGCCTCGGCGATGTTAAAGCCTTTCTACCGGAGCCGTTTCCTTCGGTGATTTTTGATAAGTAGAAGGTAAACTTATCTTTCTTCGACGTCGATAGGTTTTGTTTGCATGCTTCGTTTGTGTATACACATTAATGTGCTTCGGCACATACTGGTTTTTTTTTTTTTTTTGTGAGATAGGCATGATTTTTCCTTCTTTTTTTTTTTTTTTTACGAGGCCATTTCTAAGAATAGGTTCGAATGCTTCGACCTTCATTGTGCCTTATCTCGTTCAGCCTTCAGGTTTCATGTTAACAAATTATGCCTGTTATCATGAGTTTTGGCCCATTCCTTCTTTTTTCTTGTTTTATGGGTGGGATCGGATTAACCATGTTTTGTTCCGATCTTTTTGCTATACTATGTGTTATTTGCCTTTTTCCGGACATTAATGTACATTATAACAAACAAAGTATACTAAAAAGTTTCTTTATTATAAGTGGGAAAACTCGTCCCATCTTCGACTTTAAAAGTTCGGGGTAAACCACATCCCGAATTACAAACAAGAACAAAGAAAAACTTCGGGGCATGTCACATCCCGACTAAACATATGAAAATTATTGAAATAAAAGCTAGAACATAAGATTCAGCCTCCGATGCTTTACATGTAGCATTTTTTCAGATGGATTCCGTTCCATGTCCTGGGAACTGGGGGTACCGTCTATTTTAGCTAATGTGTACGAACCTTTTTCTCCAACGGTGGTTATCAGGTACGGTCCTTCCCATCTCGATGCTAATTTGCCTGAGGGCTCGGCCCGACTGGCCTCGTTGCTTCGGAAGACGTAGTCTCCGACTTTGAATGATTGTTTTTTCACCCTGGCATTATAATATTTTTCAAGTTCTTTTTTGTATCGAGATTCTCTGATGGAAGCCATCTCCCTTCTTTCTTCTAAAAGATCCAAGTTGAGCCGAAGGGACTGATCATTGTCTGTGGTGTTGGCCCTTCGAGGGCTGATCACACCGATTTCGACTGGTATCATAGCTTCGGTGCCATAGGTCAAGCTGAAAGGTGTCTCGCCGGTGCTTGTTTTTGGCATGGTTCGATGAGCCCACAGGACATTGGGTAACTCATCTGCCCATCCAGCCTTCTTTCCACCCAGGCGTCTTTGGATTCCTTCTACAATGCTTCGGTTGGCCCTTTCTACTTGGCCATTGGCCTGAGGGTGGGCTACCGATGAAAACAATTGCTTGATCCCCAAATCCGAACACCATTTCTTAAAAGGGTTCTCGGCGAACTGTTTCCCATTGTCACTGATGATGTAGAGTGGCAATCCGAAACGGCAAACAATGTTTTCCCATACGAACCTTTTTACTTGATGACCAGTGATGTCACCCATTGGCTTAGCTTCGACCCACTTAGTAAAGTAGTCGATAGCTACCAATAGGTATTTAACCCCTCCGGTAGACTTAGGGAATGGTCCAACAATATCGATGCCCCATTTCTGGAACGGCCAAGCTGCAGTCACTGGGATTAGATTGTTCTTTGCTCGAAGGCTGACCGGAGCGTTCCTTTGACATTCTTGGCAACTCTGAAGTTCTTGCACGGCACTTTGGTGCATGTTGGGCCAATAATACCCAGCATTCATAGCCTTCGTGACGACCATTTTTGGTCCGGCATGTATGCCACACACACCAAGGTGAATTTCTTTAATCACATACGAAGCTTCGGTGAGGGAAAGGCATCGTAAGACCGGACCCAGGAAAGTCTTCCGGTACAACTGACCATTTTGAACTTGGTATTGTAGGGATTTGACCTTAAGCTTTCGAGCTTCGGCCTTATCGTCCGGAATCCAACCTTCGATGATATGCTTCATGATAGGAGTCATCCATGTGTCTTCTTGAACTTCAACTTGTAGGACCTCACTCTCTTCAATTGATGGTTTTGTTAACACCTCAATCGTCGTGCCTTGGGTTGAGGTAGATGCATTGGTCGATGCCATTTTGCTAAGAGCATCGGCCTGAGCATTCTCTTCTCTTGGGACATGAAAAACTTTGTACGTTTGAAAAGAAGCTACAAGTTCTTGGGCCTTTCGGAGGTATTTCACCATGTTTTCATCTTTTGCTTCGTATTCTCCTCGAAGTTGATTAACCACAAGTAACGAGTCAGTATGAATTTTGATGTTCTTGACTCCGAACCTCTGTGCGATTCGGAGGCCAGCTAATAATGCTTCATACTCGGCCTCATTGTTTGAACTTGGGAACTCGAGACGGAGGGCATATGAGAACTCAATGTTATCTGGATTAGTTAACACAAGGCCAGCTCCGGAGCCTTCAATGCTTGACGCACCATCGGTGTATAGAGACCATGCTTCAGATTGTTCTTCTTCCGAAGATTGTTCCTCCGGCTGGTCGGAACCACTTGGTAATTCAGCAATAAAATCTGCTACTGCTTGTCCTTTCATGGCACCTCTAGTTTTGAAAGTCAAGTCGAAGGCTCCTAGTTCGATGGCCCATTTGGCCAATCGACCAGAGACCTCCGGCTTTCGGAGAACATACTGGATGTTTTTATCGGTCTGGACTTCAATTTCATGTGCTTGGAAATACCTTCGTAGCCTTCTCGAAGCATGGACCAAAGCTAGTGCTAGCTTCTCAATCATAGGGTATCTTGTTTCATAATCTCGGAGGGCCCTACTAACATAGTAGATTGGTACTTGGGCTAAGTGCCTTTGTACCATGAGGACTGCACTAACGGCCCCCTGAGATGCTGCCAAATAGATGGTGAGCACTTCTCCTGGCTTCGGTGCGGTGAGAGTAGGTAACAAACTAAGACATTGCTTCAGCTCACCAAATGCATGTTCGGCCTCTTCGGTCCATTTGAATTCATTCTTTCCAAAACTATTTTTCAACACTGTCATGAAAGGCAAAGTTCTTTCGGCTGCTTTAGAAAGAAAACGATGCAAAGCTACTAATCGACCATTTAGTGATTGAATTTCTTTGACTGTTTTTGGAGCTTTTAAATCCATCACTGCCTTAACTTTCTCCGGGTTTGCCTGGATTCCTTCCTTGGCAACCATAACACCCAGGAATTTCCCTGCTTCCATACCGAAGGAACATTTGGCTGGGTTTAGCTTCATGTTGATGCTCCGGAGACAAGTGAACGTCTCTCGGATATCAGTCATCATATCAGCTTCATCTTTGCTTTTTATCACTACATCATCGACATACACTTCCATGTTTCTTCCAATCTGGTTCTTGAATGCCTTGTCCATTAATCGCTGATAAGTGGCACCGGCATTCTTAAGGCCGAAAGGCATTTTGGTGTAGCAGTAAAGCCCTTCGGCGGTGATAAAAGCAGTTTTGTCTTCATCTTCTGTTGCCATCTGTATCTGATGGTAACCCTTGTATGCATCAAGAAAGCATTTCAGTCGAAAGCCAGCCAGTGAATCGACTTTGACATCCATCTCGGGGAGTGGATAGCAATCTTTGGGGCATGCATTGTTAAGGTCTTTAAAATCAACACACATTCGCCATCCCCCATCTTGCTTCTTTACTAAAACTGGGTTCGCCACCCAGGTCTGATACTGGACTTCTCGAATGATATTTGCATCAAGGAGCTTTCGAACGTCTTCAGCGATAGCCTTGTTCCGATCCAGCCCCATACTTCGTTTCTTTTGTTGCACTGGTCGGACCGAAGGATATACATTTAACTTGTGTTCGGCCAGGTGCCTAGGCACCCCCTTCATGTCCGAATGTTGCCAGGCAAAAGAATCTAGGGACTCAGTTAGAAGGTTCCACAAAGCAGCTTTATAATCGGGTGGGAGCTGTGCACCAACAGTTACCTGCCAATTTTTAAAATGGATTAAGCAAAGGATTTTGGTAAGGTTGTTTAGAACCTTTTAGTTGCTTCGATTACCTTTTGCTCCGGAAAGCATGGGTTAATCGACCATTTTTCTGACAATTCTTGAGTAACTGGAGCGGCTTGGGAGCTCGAAGCTTGACGAATCTCGGCTACGATCTGCATTTGTTCGGTATGAACGGTTGCTATTCCATCTTCTGTTGGAAACTTGATAGCTCCATGTATGGAAGAAGCAACCATTCCGAAGGCACACATGCTTGGGCGTCCCAAGATGACGTTGTGCACGGAATGAGCTCCTACCACTAGAAATGTTAACATTTCTGTTCGGCTTCGGCCTTCAGCACCTAAGGTTACTGGAAGAGTGATCCGTCCCATGGGCTGAATTATCTCTCCTGAGAAGCTGACTAACGGCATGGAAACCTGTTGTCATTTAAAACATAGGTTATTACCATTATTCCGAAGGTCGGTAAGTTTTGCTCCGGGTGGAGCATGCAATCGGTACAAATGTTTTCGAATACCTGTACCATCCTTCTCTGGATTTCAGGTGCCAATCGTTGAAAACAATGATGGTACATTATCTCTGAAGCACTGCCATTGTCTACATAGACTCGCTGGACCTTATGTCCGGCAATGATGGCAGAGATGATTATTGGTCCTTCCAGAAACTGATCTGGTGTTACCTCAGGGAATGATATTGCCTGTTACAGAGACAAATTGTTTTAGAACTAAAAGTAATGCGATACTTTGGAGATTGTTGGATTAAAAAATACGAATATTAATACACGTAACGTCTCTTGCCCACCTGGCTCATAAATGAAGCAAGGTGAGAGCTGGAGCGTTTAATGCCATGTGGTGTGATAGCCTGAATCATGTTGATCACTGCTTGGTTGTTGGTATTGGTAATTGCTCCGGGCTTCCCTTCCTTTACTTCTTTAAGAAGGTGGGAAAGTTTTCCAGACCGGACTGCTTTCTCAATTTCTTGACGGAGAGACCAACAATCATCAGTATTGTGCCCTTTTGCTCGGTGATACTCACAGTATTTTTTGGAGTTTCGGTCGGACGAAGGTCGCTGCTTAGCAGGCGTAGGAAGCTGCAAATTTTCTGTTAACAAGATGTCACGAGGAGTTTTGGTTAAATCAGTGGTTCTTCCAGAGCTTTGAGACTTAGAAGAATTGTTTCGGTCCGACCGATCATATGGCTGCTGTCTGTTCTTGTTCCAGTGACTGTTTCGATCTGTGTTATGAGAGCCTTTCTTCCACACGTTGCGTCCTCCGGAATTCTTATAATCTCCTTCGGAAGATTGCCCGCAGGCACTCTTCCCTCTGGCGAAGGCTCTAGCTCGCTCCATGAGTACTTCCATCGTCTTTGGCAAATCTTCATGTAGTTTTTCTACCAATTGATTGTTTCGGACTCCGTGGCAGAAGCCCGAAACTCGGAGCTGGTCCATTGCACCATGGATTTGCATACTCTCTTTACTGAAGCGATCAATGAAGGCCTCCAAGGATTCACCATCCTTCCTCCGGATGTTATGTACTTCCGTGATGTCCTTGGAGCATCGTCGTTGGTTTGCAAAGTTTATCAGAAACAGTTTTCTAAACTCGATCCAGTTGGTGATTTCTCCAGCAGATAACCCATCGAACCAAACCCTTGCTGCTCCGGTGAGGGTTTGTGCGAACATGTGGCACCATGCTGGCATGGGCCATAGTTCGATCTCTGCTGCTCCTTCGAATGCAAAGACATGGTCATCTGGATCGGAGGTTCCAGCATATGTTTTAACAGTAGCTGGCATTTTCAGCTTAACAGGAAGAGGTGCAGTTGCAACTCTTTGAGAGAACTTGGAGAACGATGTCATATGGGCAGGGCGATATGGAGCGGTAAGTTCATCGTCTCCCCCTGTTACAATTGGCATTCTTTCTGACATGGGCATGCTAATCTGCATCGGTCCGGTATAACCGGAAGATGCCAGTGGCCCCTGTGGAGTTTGGATCTGCATAGTGGTGACCGCAGTGGAGTAAGTGGCGAAAGATCCCAGACCGGTGCTTAGCTCCGCCGAAGCAGCAAGTCCACCGGTAGAGAATAGATTGGTTTTCACACTTTGCAGAACTGTCTCCCTGCTTTGTTGTTCCTTCAGCCGAAGCAACAACTCTCTGTTTTTCTGGAGGAAAGCATCATCGAACTCTATCAGTGAGGCACTTGTTTTAATGGCCGAAGCACCAATAGAGTAAGATGATTGCTGAGCACTTCCCTGTGTGCCAGTGGAAGTGATAGCTGGTGCCAACGAGGTGATGACCACCTGATCGTCATTAACCTCGTTTGCCGTCACGTCTTCGATTATGAATCCCTCAGAATGTGCCGTCATGGGTGGAGATTACTCTGCTCTTCTCGAAAAAAGAAAAGAACACAGCAAATCACGGATGGCGCCAATTGAAGAGGAAAAAAGTTACCCCTTAGTTGGTCCGGTGAACCAGATCTGAGAGATGAGATGAGAAAGAGTGACAGTTGAACAGATCTGAGATTAACCTGCAAAACAAGACACCGTTAGGCTCGTCACAGGGGAGAGGAAGGGTCTCTCTGTGACCACCCTCCGGCGTGAGAATAAGTATGGTTTTAAGAAGTGGAAAGTAAGTACGAAAAGTACGAAAAGTACAAGTAAGTGAAGTTACCCAATGAGGAAATTTTGGGAGGTATTTATACTTTCCTGGATGGGCTTCGGCCTTAGGCCCATGGGCCTTATGACCGAAGCTAGTTCATCGGCCGTTTAATCTAGGCTTCGGCCCTTCTTACATTCCTTTAGGTTTCAACTTGTAACCCTTGTATTCGATTGGTTCGGACTCGACCTCCTTTGGGTGGTTCGAGCTCCGACCTATGACCATATATTCTCTTCAACGAGCAAGCGAGAATCAAGAGAGCGAAAGCAATGAGTCCCAACATGGCCGCCAGGCCTCCGAAGAGATACGGCACTGGTGAATGCCATGGTGATCGTTGAGAAGATATGGCCGACGAAGGGGCCATAGAAGAAGTTGATTGCGTAGACATCTTTGAGTTGTAGTAAGTAAAAAGATGGATAAAAATGGTATGATGAGTGGGTGAGTGGTTAATTGATTGGTTTAAAGCAGCTAATTATAGGAGTTGTAGTGGATTAGGTGCTGGCTTTCTCACTTTATATTTATAGAAGAAAAAATAGTGTGCATTTGGGTTCTTTTCATTGTAGTGTGCAATGATTTTCTTTCATTTATCAATAACAATAGGGTCCGGTATGTTTAGCAGCACGCTTATGATATCTCATTTTGCATCAAAGTTGATCAAAGTATTTCATATGATCATGTCATATGGTTTTAGATAAGCTCGAATTAAACAAATTTTAAATTAAAACAAATGGTTATTTGGGTTTAAACATGATATTGTTATATATTTTAACTCATGTGTGGCAGCCCAAAGCCCAAGCTAGCAAGTGACAATTTTTAGATTTGGGAAATTAGATTTAATCTAAACTATTACTTATCGGTCGCTGTCATCCTAAACTATAAAATTGGTCATCATCACTCAGTACTTTACACTTCTTTTCGTGTGTCATCTCCTAACTAACCAAACACTAAAATCAGTAAGTTTTTTTATACTTCTTTTCCTGTGTCACGTAGAAAAGAAAAAAAAAATAATGTTATGTCAGCATGCCACGTTAGAAAAATGCTATGTAATCATACCGCGTCAGCATGCCATGTAGAAAAATATGTCACGTCATCAAAAAATAAAACTGAGTTAGTGTTTGGGGATGACACGACCAATAAATGATACTTTAGGTTATTAAAATTCAATATCCCTTTAAATTTGCACATCACATGTAACCCGAAAAACTTGAAAGAAATAACATTACCTTTTTCGTTGCAAATTAAAATGTTATAATAATGAAATGTTTACCCAAGCTAGCAAGTGACTTTTTTTTTTCAAATTTACAAATCACATATAACCTTAAAACTTCCTTGTCAAACAGTATGGGATACTTGATATATATATGCCAAATTAATACATACTACAAAGTTGGTTTTCGTTGTTAAAGGCCATAGTGTAAGTTCAATTAAAACAAACATTTACGAAACACATTCGTCATATCAATAATTATATATATCACGTCATTCATACACGTTCCATATCATATCTTATAATTAACATTTATAATCCAATTAAATGTTTACACAAACCAGTTTATCCTCTTTGAAAATGTGTGTTTCTGTTTTGGCCGTTGATGTTTGTGGAATATGAACTAAGATTCAAATAATTTTATTCCTACAAAATTCATATTTTATAAGTATCTCACGAATTACTAGCAGTTAATATATTATATTATATAATTATACAATGTTAAAATAGGGCTAGGATCAAATACACAACGAAAAAAAAAATCGTAGGAAGGGTATCAAACAGACTCCGATTGAACTCATTTAAGCGGCATTAGAACCGTCTTATCGAACCCAACGGCGTTGGTTTTTAGGTCTTCGTTTTTTGGGGTTCTAGCTTGTAGTTTTTAGAATATGCGTTATATCATTGTGTCTTTAGGTACCATTTTGTTTTTTTCCTATTTCATCATTGAGTCATTTTTTCAATTCATTGTGTCTTTTTTCTTCAGCATTATGTTATATTTTGTGGCTCATTGTGTAATATTTCATGATCTATTGTGTTTTTGTATCCTTCTCACCTTTCTCATTTTTATTGCATTGTGTAGAATACCTTAACCTTGTTAAAATATATATGCACCAATATTAGAATATGTGGAAAAAATGGAATATAGTTTCATTTCTTCCTCAAAATCATATTGACATGGTACTCTATGATCACCGAAGAACGTCCACATCCTATGTACTATGAATCCGCAAATCCTCAACGAAAAAAAAAAACACAAAATTTATCTAAAAAAAACTCTTTTAAGGTTGGTGTTGTGCAGTCTCATTGTCTAGTGTACTCCTCACTTGTACTTGATCACAACTTCCCTGTTTTTCCTCATCCGCCAACGTGGACGCGTCCGTGGATACGGACGAGTTGCTTCGGCAACTACAACTACCAAAGGACGACGTTCGGCTTGAAACTGGCGTGGCCAAAAACGTTGGTTTCGCGTCTCCAGCCATAATTACAAGATACTTCTCTTCAAAAACAACAGGGGTCTCTTTGTGATCACCCTCTTTAGATTCTCTGTCTTGGGAACCACGTCCTGACTCAAGGTCTCTTTCACGGTCCGTGGAGATCTTCCAATACGAGCAAGCGAGAATCAGGAGAGCAAAAGCAATGAGACCAAGCATGGCCGCAAAGCCCCCGAATAGGTAGGGGATTGGCGAGTGCCACGGTGACCGCTGTACGGTCACCGTGGACGATGGAGGCATTGAAGTAACTGATTGAGTTGTCATGGAGGGTTTGGATGTTACTCTTGGATTAGGGTTGAAGAGAAAAGGATTGAATATGATGGTTCAGAGTGGATTAGGAAGTGGTTGTATTTATATACAATAATTGTGGATATTTTGTATTGTTTTTATTGGAATATATGATGTCATTTTTTGCTTGCTTTTTTCAATTGGGTAAAATGGAATTGAGATGAGTGCCCGTAAGTGCGTTTGGCTTTCCACTTTTCTATTAATCTTTTTATTATGAGCACCTTGTATTGAAGGGTTATATATGTATTGGTATATACGTACGCATATAAATATGTATATTTTTGTACTATTAATACTATGGTATGATCTACTATAATACATATCCACACGAAACTTGTTACGAGAACAAGAGAGCACTAGGAAATTATTAATTTGACAGATTAATCAAAAGGAAAAAGTAATATGTACTTTATCACCAGTACAATATTTGTGTAAAAATCGAGAATGCAACCAAATGAAAAAAAAAAAAAAAGGAAAGAAAGAAAGAAAACTATGTTCATGTGTTTATCTGTCTAGCAATATGTTTTCTGTCTACCGTTACATATATCTTGTATTATGTGCGAGTGTTCTATATGATTCGGATGGTTATCAATACAAAGTTATTTGTGTAATATATATATTTATGGTGAAATAATGTGTGTAACCGGGCTATTTTATTTGTATAGTTTTCCAGACTTGATCAACTTCTTTTGCATAGAAATAGCAAATAGTATCCGTTTAAACGGTTTTATTTATATTATTCATTTATTACGTAATAGGCATATGGCAGACAAGACTATTTTTAGAGGAGCAATTTGACAAACTGTTTATCTTTAAGTCCATCATTTTTGGTTTGATTAATTTGTTTATTCTTTTCATCTTTATAGATTCTTCAACATCACAATTAAAGAAGAAATCAGAAATTGATAAACAAATTCATATTTATCTTAACTCATACAAAAACACAATGTAAAGCATTACTTGTCTACAAATACGACGTTGTATGAAAATTAAATATGTATTATTCAAGCCTTATATATTTTAATATTTTTAATGTTTGTCATATAATCTTTGTTAGCTTGAAAGTTTGGAATTTTCAAAATTTATACAAGGTTGTAAATTATATCCAGACATATCTTGCAATCTTTTATTAATTAATGTACATGTATTGGGTATGTTTGGCAAAACTAGCCAGTAGCTAGTGGCTGAAACCTGGTAGTTGTATCTTTTTAAATATATTTTGGTGTTTGACAGAGCAGATAGAGCTTTTAATAAAACGTATAAAATGACCAAAATGGGCTTAATTATAAGCTTGTAAGTAAGATTTTTATTTTTATTTTATGGTAGAATGAGTATTTGTGTTGTTTACTTATTAAAATCTTGTAGCTTCTAAGAGTTTTTTCTTAAACGCTAGTACTAGTAGCGTTTCAATATTGAGTTTTTTCTCTTAACCTAAAAGTTTGAAGTCTCTTCAACCAAACAAAACTTTTTATTAAGTAGGAGTTTTTTCCTTAAATGTTTAAAGCTAGAAGCCCATAAAGCTCCTTGCCAAACATATTATCATAACGAACTGAAAAGTAAATTTTTTTTTTATCAGTGCACACGTACGGAAATAGTGATGCTAAGGAATCTTTGATTGTATATTCTTTGAGTTGTAAAATTGATGAGAGGGTGTTTTACCATGTTAAGATGTAGTTAATTATGTGTTTTTAAGTGAATTATATCATAAAACATGGTTACTTTGAGTTTGATTTGGATTACAGGTAGCTGGAGCGGATTGGATGCAATTTTGGGGAAACCAAGTGGCTTTTAAATGAAGATATTAAATGATGATGTGATAGAGCTCTGAAATACGAAGACGTGGCCGCAAGAATCGAAGAAAACGGAGTTCTAACGAAGATTTTATGGCAAAAACGGATGCATACCAGCAACCAGCGCGGGGCTGCGCTGGGGGAGGAGCGGGGCTGCGCCAGACTCCAATAATCAGCGCTGGTATGCGCTAAAATTAGAGCAGGTCAGCAAGTTTTTGGTCCCAGAGCAGGGCTGCGCTGAGTGGGGCGCGGGGCTGCGCCGGGGGTCGGAAAAGTTGCGAATTTGAAGGATTTTTACCATATTTAAAGATAACTTCAACCCCAAAACGAAAATCACTGAACCCTAGCCGATTTTCACATCCCAAACACACTTTTCATCATCCCAAACCTCAATCCAATCAATCTTTTCATGCAATCATCATTCCAATCATCCATTGAAGATCATATGATGAAGATGAGCGGCTAAACACTTTTGTAACCACCTCCGGGTGTATGGTTCGTTTGTGAAACCCTTTAACTTGTTTGATTTGGTACTTGGGATTGTTTTTCACTTGTTTGGAGAATATTTGTGGTTTAAATCATTTAAATAATTCATTTGTGTTGCAATTGCTTATCTTTTTATCATTCGCATTCGGTTTTCTTGCATCGTGAGCAGTTTGATAATTGGGAGGGTAATTGATACTTGTGGGTTGGTAATTGATTGTACAGGTTATTATTAAAAACTTGTGTTCGGTTATCACTTGATTTGAATCGTTTAACAAAGCCATGTCTATGTGGTATCCTATCATTTAACCAGGTTTGGGTGAATCATTGAACCGGAAACTCGGAGGGGGTTACTTCTTTATTATTATTGTTCACAACTTTTCAAATCCGTTTTCTTAAATTTCAAAGCAAACAACAAAACAATTAGGTTTTAATTTTATTAGTTAATTTACAAAACTATACTTTCCACCAATTCCCTGTGGAGACGACTCACTTTCACTATACTATACTTTTACTTATTTTTGACCGACCCAACGACATCGATCAAAAATGACAATAATATCCTCAAATTAATATTTCAAATCTTTGATTGTTTTTTGTCTTTTATAGGCAAAACTAGAAATTGCTTAGAACTAGACATTTAATTTAAAACAACAAAAAATTAGAAAAATGGACATTTAAAATGGGACGAACGGAGTCAAATTTGGCATAAACACGCCATCATTATAATATCCGAATCTTATAATCACACCATATCCTTCTAAGATACGCTTATTGTATTCATATGCAAAATTATATTTACATGTATTTAGCACATGATTGAACACCAATTCTTTTGAACCACTACTATATATAATACATAACATTTACTTTTTTTGGAAGATGATTTTCTATTTTGTGGCAGAGTTCATCACAACCTCTCAATAGGGGATCCTCTAGCCACCCTACAACAGTCAGACTATGTTAATTAACTGGGCACACATTGACGTGAGAGTGGCCGGCCCACAAGCGAGTCGAGGCTGCACATAAGGGGCACTAAGGCTTCCACACGGAAAATTTCCCTCCACCTGCCACTCTCGCATCTGTGTAATATATTTCTTGAAATTTCAAAAGTATGTTCTAGCACCACTTTTCTTTGTCCAAGAATTAGAACTATTTTCGATTCCTATATGAATCTTTGGATCCATTATCTAATGGTTAAATATCTTCAACTAAGAATGATACTCGCACTCATGACAAGTGACACCCAGGTTCATTCACAACGTGATATTATCATCTAGGGGTGTTCAGAAAAACCGCAAACCAAATAAAAACCGAAAACCGAACCGTAACCGTAACCGTAACAGAAAAAACCAATCCGAACAACGAATTTGGTGTTTGGTTTGGTTTTAACTGAAACCGAATTGCTTATTCGGTGTTTGGTTTGGTTTTTGGTTCTACATTTTTTTTATTTGGTTTATTTGGTTTATTTGGATAACCAAATAAACCGGTAAAATAATTAATTATTAAATAAAAATAATACAGTAATATTTAATAACCCATATATAATATATAAGCCTAAAATATTAAACCCAACCCAAAATAAATAAAGCCCACCAATTTATAGAGGTAATAATATGAGTATAAACTAGTAAACTAGAGTTCATTTTACTATTTCTAATTTTTATGATGTTTCTGTTTGCGTGGTTTGATTTTTTGGTTTATATTTATTGCAAACTTTCTTTTCGGATTTTGGAACATATAGGTATATAAGTTAGAGAAAAAAAAACTTCGTTTCAATTTGGTTTGTTTGGTTGAATTTGGTTTGTTTGGTTTTAAACCAAAACCGAACCGAATTCAATTTGGTTGAATTTGGTTTGGTTTTCATATTCCTAATTTGGTTTGGTTTGGTTTGGTTTTTGGTTTGAGGTACAAAATTTTGAAAACCGAATAAACCGAATCGAATAAACCAAATAAACCGTAAACCGAACCGATGAACACCCCTATTATCATCATGCACATGAAAATGCTAATAGTTAACTCTTTTAACATAATTAAAACCATGAAGTTGGTCCTTAGACCCGACCCTTGTTCCAAACAAGAAGTGCTAGCTCAATTACTTTTACGAACAAACAATACAATCCTTCTTATGGGATTCTCTTTTATTTCCTTTGGAGTTGTTATTTTCGATGAGTCGATCTTTAATCTACCTTATAGGTGAAACTTACCAGTTTCTTAAGCCTTTAGAGACTTTTTATGGGATTATGGCTTCCTAGATGTACACGATATAACTCTACTTTCTTGTGCAAACATATGTTTAAATCATTTTAGGAGTTAGACAATTTGTCGATTATACCGTACACAAAGATGAATTCATTTATCTTTGATTTATGCCGTGGAAGATGTTCCATAATACAAAGGACTTCATCAGTAATTAACTACATCACAAACCTTGAAAATAGTTTTGTATGAAAATTGATCTGCTAGACCTTGCCATCCGAGAGTGTCAATACTTTTAAGAAACAACTAAAGCATTGGACATACCATGACATGACCCGTTTCTCCTTTTGATTTTTTAAGACCAAATAACTACAACCAAGTTGTTTAAAAAACAATTATGTCAGTTAGCGAGTGGCTATAGATAAATAACACCCGCTAGTTTGGGCAGCAAAAACAATTGTCACATGGGCGCTGCCGCAGACCCTATAAGGGGCATGGCCCCTAGAGCTCTATATATACATTATATTGGAATTTCGAAATCAAGTTATACCAACAATTACAACACACCTCAATGCTCGTACTAAAACTTAACCATATTTCTGCCGAACCTTACTTAAATCCAACTCAGTATCTTCTTTTTGACTTATATTGAAACTTTTTTCCATTGTCATTTTCTCCATTGAAGAAACCTCATGGACCATGACAAATTAGTGATAAACTTGATCATAATAGAAAACGTGTTCTCTCCGGATTTGTGGTTTTGATTTCTACTTTTCATTTACGTTGTTTATACAATTATCTTTGCATTTTTTTTTAATTTTTAAATTTTAAATTACAAATGAAATAATTCTTTATGTACAATGTACGGAACTTTACATTTGGTAAGTTAAGCTAACAACTTTAGAAACTAATATAAGGATAATAGAAAGAAAAAAACAACAAAAAAGACACGTCCCTACGATCACCTACGAAAGCCCTCAATCAATCTACCATGCAACAATTACAAACAATCACCACCACTTGATTAACTAGGGCCCTACTAATCCTAGCCCACCATCCAACTCATTTACACCATACCAAACTCAAATGATTGTTCGATGAAAAACTCAAACGGACGTTTATGGACACGGGCTCATGACATAAACCCTAATCTTTAAACAGCTGTTTGACGAAAAACTCAAACGGTTGTTTAAGGACAAGGACTTATGACGTAAGCCCTAATCTTTAAACAACCGTTTAAGGATTGGGACTCATGACGTAAACCCTAATCTTTAAACAACCGTTCGACTAAAAACTCAAACAGCCGTTTAAGGACATGGGCTCATGACGTAAACCCTAATCTTCAAACAGATGTTTGACAAATCCAAAAAAATAGTCGTTCGATGCAAACTCAAACGACCATTTAAAAACAGTGTGGAATTAGATCGTCGTGTTCCTTGCTTGTAAGTTATCATCACTCCCCTCTTTCTCTTTCTCCTTCTCCTACGACACTTCCACCACCTCCTCCAACGATTTCTCCGTCAAGTTACTCCCGCAAATGCACCTACAACCTCCAAACGAAGTCGCTTCTCTTGTAACCGGAGTTGCCAAGTAACTCGGTGTATCTTTTCCCGCCATGATCACAACAAACTTCTCTTCGAAAACTATGGTTTCATTGCGATTATTGGGTTTGGACTCTCCGGCCTCAAGGTCTCGGTCTCGGTCACCACCGTTATCATTGATATCGCCATCAAGATTGCCGTAAGAGCAAGCCAACATCAAGAGAGCAAAGGCAATGAGACCCATCAACACCGCGAGTCCGCCGAAGAAGTATGGCACCGGCGTATGCCACGGTGACAGCCGTAAGGCGGTCGGGGACGGTGGAGCCACGGTGGCAGTTGCTTTCATGATGGTTTATTGTGCTTTTGTTTAAAGGTGAATAATGGGAGATGATTAGAGTTGTTTAATGGTGCATGAAGTGGTTTCATGTCATGGAATTTATAGACGTAATTTATATGTTTTACTCCCTCGGTCCCAATTTAAATGTCCCACTTCTAAAAACACACATTTTAAGAAATTTTTTGTTTGTATGTGATAAAATAACAATAATATCCTCAAAAGTGGTGATTGTGTTTTGTTTTTTATGGGTAAAACTAGAAATTACATTTCTATTTTTGAAAAATGACATTTAATTTAAGACAAACAAAAAAGGAAAGGAAGCCATTTAAATTGGGACAGAGGTAGTATTTGTTTTTATTAAAAGTTAAGTGTTAGAGTAGGTCGAATAATGGTTTAAATATTCATTTGGATGTTAAATAGTTGTGTTGGATAGGAATATTATTCTTTGTCATGAATCATATCTTATGGTTAATGGAATATATAGTCGGATTCTTTTTAAGTAAGAAAAAGTAAAATATGTTTTAGTGCGTTTTCTGTTCAATTTTTTAATGACCAGTCGGATAGCAATACAACGAAATCCAAACCAGATGAATCAATTTTTTAATGACCAGTCGGATAGCAATACAACGAAATCCAAACCAGATGAATTGGGAGCATTTATTATCTTATATTCTAATCCTATGATCTCACTAATTTCACATAAAATATTAATTTATTAACAACCACAAGAGACTCGATTCACTCACCACATAAAATATTTATTAGATCACTACTACAATAGCACAATACAATGATACATCATTTTTTCCAACTAATAACTCATTAAAAACCAAAAGTAAAATAAATTATCCTATTAAACCACGCCACTTATCCAACAACAAATAAGTTGTGTATTTAAACATTTATTTCTGTTTTTCTTTTCAAGCAAAGAAAACTTCTAAAAATAAAAATAATATAAAAAGAAAACTATCAAATCGAGCTGGATCCTCGAGCCTCGAGCTGGCTTGAGTTTTATCGATTTGAGCTCGAGCTAATATTGGCTCGTTTTACATTCTCGAGCCGAGCCGAGCTGGCTCGATTGCTATCGAGCTCGAGCCCACATTGACTTGGCTCGGCTCGTTTACACCCTGATTGTTTTTAGTAGTATTGGGTAAGAGCTAATTTTCCACAAGCAATCCGTCGAAGATGCGCAGAAATCCAAGATATGAATTCTAGATATAACATCAACAAAAGTTATTGTAAAATACTGTAAAACTTTAATAGTTTTTAAAAAGATACTCCATTTTTATTTATTTATCTGAAATTTGTTTTAATTATAAATAAAAAAATACGATTCCATACATCCTCTCCAAGTTAAGCACTCAACGCACTCGTTTTATGCTAATCCAATATTCGTTAGTTAATCTACAATTATAAAAAGTAGTATATAATTAGTAAAAAAGTATGAATCGAATCCGATAACACTACATTGTCAATTGAATGTTCCTTTCCATTAACACTAGATCATTTAAATCATAATCCAAAATTTAGTTCATTTGACCTTTTACATAAGTCAACGAAAATGGAAATTCTTCCTTCATTAATCTCAAATCCTTTTATGTACATTCCCCTTGATCAGTAAAATCCTAAATTACTATAAACTTAATAACACAAGACATAAACTTCTATGATCACCTACAAAAGTCCTCATCCTATATATATCCTACGTAACCCACAATAATCGCCACACGATAAAACAAAAGTGTTAACAAATAACACCCATAATCTTTTTCAAACATTAGTTAGGATGTTGATCTGTGGTCTCCTGGTTACTAGTGGACAATACTTGTAGCTGATCACTTGTCCCTTGTTTCTCCTTTCCATTCTCTTCGACCATTTCATCCTCTTTCAAGTTGCACCGGCAACCACAACCACTGATCGAAGACACCCTCGTCGAAACAGGCGTTGCCAAAAACGTCGGTTTCGCTTCTCCAGCCATGATTACTAGGAACTTCTCTTCGAAAACATATGGTAATTCTTTTATATCGTTATCCGGTTTTGTGACACCACCTTCAAGGTCATGTTCGCCTTCATCACTGCTCTCTTGATTGCTCGCGTGCTTGGAGTAGGAGCACGCGAGGATCAAGAGAGCAAAAGCAATGAGGCTAAGCATGGCGGCTAAGCCTCCGAATAGGTACGGCACCGGTGAGTGCCATGGTGAGCGGTGAACAATCACCGGTGCCGAGGGAGTACTAGAAGAAGTGGTGTGTAGAGACATGTATATGGTTATTTTTGTTGGTAAATATAAATAGAAGTTAATGTTTATAATAAAGTGTGTTTTTAGTTTTTGTACTGGATGAGCCGATGTTGGTTAAGTGAGGTGGTATTTATAGGTAGGAAAATTATGGAATATAGTTTTTCATTTTAAGTGAAATATATATGGCGTCATTTGTCATCTAATATAGGGGCCCATATATTTCACAATATGGTTCAATGGTCCATTGTATATTCCACTACTACAAACTTTTGGCATGAAACAAATTTATTTATGCTCATGAACAGTGTATACTTTGAGCGGAATCATATTTACCTACTGTATAATTTGTGTCGACCAAATTGACCCAAACGTGGGTGTTAATGAATATGATTGGAACCGATATCTAATAGTGATCATTTAATTATATTTTCTGGCTTTTATAAATTTTAGTTCGTGTTTTAACTCGCACATTATTTTACTAGTGTGTTTGCCACATTTTATTAATTAATTCATTACGGTTAAAATTATTGACATGAGAAGTGTCAGTCTGGCATGAAAACTATGACTGTAAACGAACCAAATAAACACGACCACAAATAAGGCATTGTTCGTGTTTGATCATTAAGAGAATAATGTGTTCACTAACGGTTCATCAACACTTACTAAACAAGATTTTTTTCTTCGTGTTCGTTCATTAAGGAAATTAACGTGTTCACAAACACGAATAAAATCGGCGAAGTTAGTGGAGGCTAAAGGGGAATAGTGGAGGGAGCAGCATGGAACTTGAATCCCTAGTTGTGAAAAACAAGTTGATTGTATTTGTTGATGTGGATAATAAGAAGGAGAGGTGAACGAAACATAAACAAGGTGAGAATAGAGTTTTCTATTTTATTTGTTAGGATAATAAGATAAACAAGAATCAAAGAATAAAAGAAGTTTAGATAAAATAGATAAATGTACACAAATGTCTATCATATAAACAAACGAACATGAACAAAACTTAAATGAATAAATGCTCATGAACACATTAACTGATGTTCACCAACACTCTGTTCGTGTTCGTTCATTTAACTTATCAAATGAAATTTCTTGTTTATGTCTGTTCATAATTTATTAAACAAAAGAATATCAACGAACTTCCCACCTAATTAACCGTAGACAAACCATTCGTTGAACGTTTAGTTCATATACTTCATAAATGAAAAGAAGTTAGATTTTGAGTTGGCTTATGAGTCATATTCGAGATGCATTAAAGCTGATTGGTAAACTTGTCAACAATAACATATCTCTATTACCTTATTAAGGATCAAAGATGTCCAACAAGGTAATCTCTATTAACTTATTAAGCACTAAAGATGTCCAGTAAGGTAATTTCACAAAATTTTTAAGATAGGAGTTGAAGGATCTCTTCACAAATCTTCAATTTTTGATCATTTTCTTCCTTTTATGCTCCTCATGTACAACATATAATGCTAATAGTATAATTGTCTAATATACACTTTATATCCCTTTCAATATGTAACCCTCATTCATAAACATGAAAATTCAATAATTCATGAGTTACAAATCCCTTCCATTCCCTCCTTTTGTATAGTCAATCCCCTACCTTTATAAACTCACTTTGCCAACTCATTTACTAGAATTGCCCTTCATTTCATTCTTTACACGTAATTTAGAGAGAGATACATCGGGATAAATGAGAGAGATAAGTGGAACCGATGCGTCGACCACCCACCCCCGCTAAACCATGGGTTCCGAAAGCAGCATTCAAGGTCGTTTGGTTGTGGGCTCCTATTTTTGACGGATGTGGTGGCGTGTCATACGGTTCATGGGAGAAGACCGACCCGAGTTTGTAGGGCTATGCCTAATTTCAGATTATTGATTGCTAGTTGAAGTTTTAACCAGAGTGAGGTTTGTTTTATTTTTTATGTGATTCTTACATGTAGGCTTACATTTCATACCCATATATAATAACTATTTTGCACATACATTGAAAACCTTATATGAGTTTCTATAGAAATATGTTTATATATTCATGATTTTTTATTTTTCATGCACATATTGTTCTTTTCTTTGCTTTGTAGCAGGTGCACTGTGAGTTCGGTATTGCATATAAATTTGATTTGGCTCAGTCCGATATTAGGAATGATGATATCACGCCAGATGGTGATAATGTTATTTGTCTTCAACCCTCTTTAAACTAGCATGGATTCCTCTGTTTAACTTGTGTAACTAAAAGGTAATTCCTTTACTTTCTAATTGTTTTTACTTCTTTTGTAGTTGTGATTTTGTTTGACACTTGAACAGATTCTCAAATGACTCAGTGAGTATATTTTATCTATAATGTATTATGCAAATAATATAGTATAATGTTACAAATCATACTTCATTTGGAACAGGTACCCATATGTTAGCGGTACATCAGTGATTAGGATCAAACAAAAGGATGGCACTCTCATGGCTGCTGACATGGGAAGTTAGACACCCATTTTTTCACCAATTGAATTCATTAACTTTAAAGATTGTACTAGCCAGGGGTTCTTAAAAGTCAAGAGGTACAAATATAATTGCTTATCATACAACATACAATGCATATGTACACTAATTTTTAATGGTAATTTATCTTTCTATATTATAAATTAATTGTAAGTGGTATTTGATTATGCTCATAATTCACTTTAAAAGCCTTTTGCCTCATTGTGTGCTTGTAAGTTGACTTCTTAAAAATTAATTGTAAGTTATTTGGATTAAATAATGATATTGATTATGGTCATAATTCATTTTAAAAGCTTTTGGCCTCATCGTGTGCTTGTAACTGATGAAGAAAAGAAGCATTTAGTCGTAAGTAGATTAGTTTATTAACTACATAAAATTGATTAAAAGTCATAAAATTGAATGCCATAAAATACGAAAAGAATATAATGTTGGACTTTAGGTGAATTTGTATACCATAAAATTGATTAAAAGGGTTTTCTTTGATGTATGTTATTTTTTTCCTAAAATATTAAGTAGATGTTAAATTTTTTTCCAAAATATAATTATTGTTTAAGATAAGTCGGGTTAGATTGTGCTCCTCAAAAGATAGTCAGTGACACCCGCAGCATAACACGGGGTAACCTAGTATACCTTTTTAAAGTTCACAACTACCAATATCATTTATATATGAATCATTAAATCCTTTTTTTAAATTATCCTATATATTATTAAAAATAAAACTTCATAAGAATGTATGTGGCCTTATTGTAATTTCATTTTTAATTTAGTTGTATTACAATTTTATTACAATTATCCTATATATTAAAAACTAAACTTCAATGAACAGTGTATGTGGCCTTATTGTAATTTCGTTTTTAATTTCATTTCCAATTTATTTACAATAAGTAAAACACTCAGTCAGCCATGATTCTTACACAAATACAGCTTTTTTTTAATGGCCAATTATTTCCACTATGAGCCAACAATTGGTTCACCCACAACATTCAGAGTACACCCATGATAACTAATTACATAATTGAAATACTAAATTAATCCTATATATTAAAAAGTAAACTTCATAAACAGTGTATGTGGCCTTATTGTAATTTCGTTTTTAATTTCATTTTATTACAATTTAATTACGATTATCCTATATATTAAAAACTAAACTTTATGAACAGTGTATGTGTCCTTATTGTAATTTCATTTTATTACAATTTGATTACAATAAGTGTAACGTCATTCAGTCGGTAATGATTCTTACAGAAATACAGTTTATTTATTTATTTATTTTTTGAATGCCAATTATCCTAAATATTAAAAACTAAACTTCATGAACAATGTATGTGGCCTTATTGTAATTTCGTTTTTAATTTTATTTACTATTTGATTACAATAACTGTACACTCAGTAGGCCATGATTCTTACACAAATACAATTTTTTTTTAATGGCCAATTAATTCCACCATGAGCCAACAACTAATTCTCCCACAACGTTTAGAGTAAACCCATGATAACTAATTACATAATTGAAATACTAAATTAATCCTATATATTAAAAACTAAACTTCATGAACAATGTATGTGGCCTTATTGTAATTTCGTTTTATTACAATTTGATTACAATTATCCTATATATTAAAAACTAAACTTCAGGAATAATGTATGTGGCCTTATTGTAATTTCGTTTTATTACAATTTGATTACAATAAGTGTAACACTCAGTCGGTCATGATTCTTACACGAATACAATTTATTTATTTATTTTTTGAATGGCAAAATAATTCCACCATATGCCAACAACTAGTTCACCCACAAAATTCAGAGTACACCCATGATAACTAATTACAAAATTGAAATACTAAATTAAAATTTTATGTCCTAGAACGGTGTAAAACCAAACATTGTCATAAAATAAATCCAACAGGTCTTATTAAATTCATCTCTTCAACATTGTAGGTTGTTGAATTACACATCACACTTTCCCACGTATCCATTGAGTACCTATTATGGAAACAAAAAAGAAACACGACTGAGCCCAAAGTTACTTAGCAAAGAAAAAAAAACAATAACAATAATGATGAATTCGATAACACGGAAGCAAGACAAGACTCTACAACCACTTAGGTTATAACGGGTGGTAAGAGGCAAAGCCTATTTAGAGAATGACTCAATTTCAAATTTTAGGTAAGGCGAAAAATAAGGAGAAGAAAAATTAACCTTAAAAAAAAAGACAATACTCTACAATAATTTAATAAGGCTATCTAGATATAAACTAGTATTAAGCCCCCGCGCGTTGCGTCGGGGGCTTAAAATTATGCTAAGTAGTACCAATGCCGCATCATCTTCAGCGACCAACAACACCAAAAAGATCGTAAAGGTAAAATAAATAAAAAAAGGAAAAAATAACACTGAATAAAAATAAGACGTAAAATCGTTGAACCACGCATGCTCATTACGACGTGTTAATGCCAAAGGTGTAAAATCGATGACTTTTAACAACTATGGTTAATGTGAAGTAACTAAGTCGGTTTAGGACTCGCGCATTGCGACGAACTTGTCAAACGGGGAAAATAAACGCGTTGCGACGTATATGTTAAACGGGGAAAAATAGATGCACAAAAAGTTAAACCACACACGCACGTTGCAGCATGTTAGCTCGCAAATTTTAGAACATAACTTAAAACGAAAAAATTGCGAAAGATGAAAATTATTTGGGACCAAAGTTGAAAGCAGAAAAGTGTTTAAGGTTAAATTGTAAAAGATGAAAATCTTTGGGTTAAAAGTAAAAAAAATGAGAAGTTTTGGATTAGAAGTGGAAAATCAAAGTTGTTAGTGTTAACTTGTAAAACATGAAAACATTTGTGTTAAAAGTAAAAAGTAAAACCTTTGGGTTAAAAGTGTAACGTTAAATTTTTTTATTTGAAAAACTCCCAAGGCACATAGTACAAACCACCAATGCATCAATGCCTTGGTAATTAGTATTATTTAAATGAGGAAAAAAACAAGTACATTGTAAATAACAAGATGACATGAGAATGGAAACAATAAATCACAATATATAATTCATATAAAATAATCATAGTGCCAATTAAATAGAATGGTAAAGAATGATACATATTAATTCCTTATGATTCAATTCGGTTAAACTCAATATGATAATATCCAAATGCACGAATAGTGTGAGTCATGTTATTGATACACACAACTAGGGGTGTTCATCGGATCTAAAAACGGGTTATTCGGATTTTGAAATTTTAGAAGCATATCCGAAATCCGATCCGATCTGAATTGGATGTATACCCATCCAATCGAAATCCATCGGAATTCAATTCGGATGGGAATCGGATAAATCCGAATAATCCAAATTACGCCTAAACAACGATTTTTCAATTTTTTTAGTTTCCCTAATTTATGATTCTTCACATTTTATTAATTTGAAATCAATAAACATACTAAAGCGAAAATAGAGATTAATCTTAAACACGAATACAAAGTTCAAACTTCAAAATGTAGTCTTCAAAAAATAAACTTAAACACCAAATCAAACTTCAAAACATGGCCTTTAACAAAAAAATCAAACATCACAAAACGTGACACCAACTAGTTCATATAGATAGGCGATGTTAAAGAATTAGGGTCAAGTTTTAGCCTCATGCTTCATGGGTTAAAGTAATTTTCAAACAGTTGGCCGTTTCCTTACTAAAACTCAATTGAAGCTTATTCGGTTTATTCAAATATCCGAATAATCCAAAATTTTTAATTCTAAAATCCGAATCCGATTCGAATAAGTAATTCGGATTCAGATCGTATCCATTCAAATATCCAAATAAGAATTCAGATCGGTTTTTTCTTATTCGGATTTCAAATTTTTTGAACACCCTTCACACAACTCACCTAGCAATACAATATAGTAAAGTACGGTACGATACGATAGACTACAATACAATACGATAAAACATAATACAACACAACACAACACAATACAATACAGTACAGTACAGTACAATACAATACAATACAGTACGATCATTTGCTTAGACATTAAAATAAAAACAATTTACGAATGCGATATGTAACATAGAATAAGAAGTATGTAAATAGTTAATGAATTAAGAATAAGAAAGCCTAAACCGATTTACAGATGTTCATAGATGTTAACTAATTTTTCTACGGCATCTTCCCAATCCACCGATTGAAAAAATTCTCCACTAGGTCTCTCCCCTAATCTGGTAGGGATACCTTTTGTACAATTGTCTCAATAAGCAAAGTAGTGATCACCTTTTACAAACTTCTCACTCTTTCTAAGGAGGTGATCACCTTCTCTATCTTACAAATCTCAAGTGGTATGTAGTGATCACCAATATCTCTAATCACTAAACGAACTTAGTGATGCCCTAATAAAATTTTTAAAACTATATCTTTTAAAGATCATAATATATATGAATGAATCCATTTATAGTTGTGGATCAACTCTTCATTTTTTTCTCTATCCCTTGATCTTGCATTTTTCCGTAATTAGTTGTTGAAAAATCAAGGGACCTAGAGAGATGTATTTAATAATGTTAATTAGTAAGATTAGAACAAAGGGGATGAGTTAAAAAGGTTAGGGTTGGCTTCTATTTATAAGAAAAGCACAACAAGCAAGAAGTTGTCATCTAAGAGGTTGACGGTCAGCACCATCGATCGTGGACTGTTAGTTTGTCTTAGATGGAAAGAAATGGCTACCTATCAATCTTAGATGTTACTTTTCTAGCATGAGTTGAGAATCAGTAAGGCATGGCGCTTTCTTTCATTATGGGCAATAAACTATCTCTTATCATGATTACACCCCTTACACGGAAAGAAATTAACTTGATTCTTGCATGTTCATATTTCAAAGTCCCTTCAGTTGATATTAAACATGTTTAGTTCAACCGAGACTTTTCTAATATAAGTTTTATTTAGAAATTTAATTGGTTATAATTTACCTTTGGTTAAATTGATTTTCTCTATAATTCTCTATCAATTTATTGTAGCTTAGATTCTTTATAGATGATCTTTCATTCTAGATCTTCAATTTTTCAAGTCTTCATCATTTTACATCTCTTGACCTTTCACCTATGAATATTTATAAATGTTGCACTTAGTGACTTGATGATCCTGATCATAGCTTGAATTCAAAATCTACCAATATCCTAAAACTCCATCACCATACTTGAAGTACATATTAAGTGTTTAGGGACATGTATGATGTATATGCACATATGCTAACAATAACAACCTAAGAACATATATTCCTACTTTCAATAAATCAAAACTAGGGATCATTTGTGTTTCTTTAGATGTGATCATTGGCATTAAACATATTATTTCCCTACTAAAACATTATCCCCTATAGTAGTTATCGCATAGGAATGTCATGGATGCTTAACCGAAGGAAAGCATCTAGAACACCTATATAAACTTTTATTTGATCGATTTTGATGTTCGTCCAAATTTTCAAACTTTCATCCATTTACAAAGTGAAATCGAGTTATCAAATGAGGTTCTGAGGAGCTTAATCAAAGAATACAAGTCCCTTAATCATCAATTTCATTGAATGAGCTTCAAATTTTAAGTCGAATGGATCAAATCACAAACTAGGGTTTTTATTGTGGAATGATTTGGGTCATAGACCATGAACGAAAGGTCTATAAGTTCTTTATGGTCCATGAAGAATAAAAAAACGCATCATTTTATTTAGGGTTTATATTATGAACTGATTGTGCCATGAACCATGAACCAGGGAAGAAAAGTGTGTCAAGGCTTCATGGTTCATGAAACACTAAAATGCATAATCTTTATACTTTCTATTTATAGGACCAATTTCTCACAACAAGAATTTATCGACATGCGTATATCTGAATCGTAGACGAAATTCTACGTTTAGGATTGTTGTTAGTCGTGTGAATACGTTAGAAATGATAAAACAATGAGAAAAACGATCACACGATAATTGGACAACACTTTGATGTGTTATACTCAAGAGTGCAAAAGTTACAATGAAGGAGTCAAGCGATCTATTTATAGACCACATGCCATAGGCCTAGAGGGTTAAGGCGTATGGACTCCATACGCATGACCCTTCACAATGATCAAAATGTTAACGTTACGAATACATCGAAAAGCTATCTAAACATCATAAATACATTTCAAAATCATATCTAGACTAGGTCTTTAAGCTTGGGGCACAACCGGAGGTGCATGTACACTATTTTTAAACCTAGTTTAACAACATAAGTTCACAGGTTAAATTAAAACACTGATTTTGATTAAGAACCCATATACCAACAAATAAGCTATAGTTTCATTAGGTCTCAGGTATGAAAAATTGTTGGAACACAGAAATCATAGCAAACGGTAGTTGTGGTTATTTTCCAAAACTATCAAGGTGAGTACATTTCCAGTTTCAAACTAAATGTTGTATATTTTGAAGCATAAAATGTTACACCACAAGTAGAAGACTATCTATATATGATATGAAGGAAAACATAATTAACACTAAGAAGTAAAGGAAGAGAAAATATGTACACTACCCGAACGGGGAAAACAATATTACACTTAAAGAAAAAGACAAGGGAATCCGTACATGATGTGATTAGTGATATAATCAATATTGTGTTGTAAACGAAGACTTAATCCGTATACCATGAGAATGATGAAAATCATATTATGCCAGTGTAAACTAACTGTACATTTCACTTGGCATGAATTGGTAACAAATGATCTAAGATACATTTCACCCCTAGTATATACCAATTGTACATGTTTTTTGTCAAATTACAATTTTTGTGCCAACTTATATTGTGAACCATGTGTATCACAACTTAATTAATATTAATAAATTATATCCATCTAAAGACGTAGGTTTTATTTTAGATAATATGTTGAGAATAATAAGAATAACATAATCAATTTACACATAAGATAATCAAATTAGTAGGAGAGCGACAATGTGTTGGTTGCATTCTTATACATATTAAATTTAAAGAAATACTTATAGATATAAGTTATAAATTTTTTACATATTATCTAATATCTAATACTACATTATAAAGTAGGAGACATGGGAAAATATGTCCAAAGTTAAGATGGTATACCAAGGGTTTCTTTATAATTTCCTAAATTTTACCAATTTTCTTTCCTAAATGACCCTAAAAGATAATCACACTACATGTTTTCCCATTATGTTCATTCATGCGTTAAAGTGATTCTCCTCACAAAGGTTTCTCCTTCAATCAGTTACAACCTGTATAAAGCTTGGGGCATGCAAAAAGTTTATAACATCCATTCATTAATGTCACTATCATATCAATCATAATCCTATAATTGCACCAACAAGAACTATCAGATATCAGGAAGGGAAGTGCTAGAAAGAAACTCTGATGTGCATCAAGAAATGGAATATATGAAGATAAGCTACATACCTAAATTTTAGGTTTCTATTAAAAATTAACTCCTTATCTTTACAAGAATCTGTTTCGCATTGCAGAATATTGATGAGTGTGTTGGTGACACATAAGCAAATGTCGATAACCTTGTCCTCAAGGCTGAGCAAGATGCACAGGTATCTATCGATAGTTGATTGTAACAATGTTTTCCTGCAATGGCTCACTGAAATCAAATATATTGAGGTTTATTTTTTAATTTCAATATAACACAAGTAAGCCTAATAAAACCTTTTTGGTTAGGAACCCTAATTTTGGAAGTTCAATTTTGGCAAATGTCAAATTAAGGTTCTTTAATTGTAGTAAATACGATTCAATTCATAATGTTATACTTTCGATTTTTACAATAACCCTATAGTATAGTGGATCTTTCAACGTATACAATAGTATATACCATATATTTTCTTCTTACTAAAGATGATAATTTTTTCCTTGAAATAATTGGCTTTGTAGATGTATGTTTCTGTTTTTCTTATATCCTTTTGTTCTGTAGGTAAGTAGACATCTTTTTTAGATGCCCTAATTTATGACATCATGTGATTTTTAGGAGTAATGGATTTCAGTACATACAATGATATTTTCCTCATGATACATGTAATAATATACTGTTATCTACATCATTGGTTTTGGAGCTGTTTTATCCAAGATATTTATGTGTCTCTTTTTATAACATTTGATCCCTTAGCAATAAGACTGTGTGTAACCCATATTTTGCATATTTATATTTGTGTCATTCTTTTTCTAGAATTGGTTTTAATACGTTTACCTAAGAATATAAACGGTACAAATGAGCAACACTATTCAACTTGACGACCTCACAAAACTGATTCATAGAAAAATGAATCACCCTTCTTATATTATTAGTAAAACATATGGTCACATTAGTTAATCATACCTAACCTAAACATTTATACCAGCTCTTGTCATAAAAAAACAGACTATATAATGGTATGTGAGTATGTCATGTAGTCTAGAACCAAAATTATCCGTTGTATGTTTACAAACTTGTTACCATTGTTTCAGGTAATCTTGCAAAACAAGCTGTTCAGAAGGCTATTTGCTCGGGATTTGAAGAGACGACTGAGCCAGCCATATGTTTGAGTGATGGTTAGTATGAGTTAATTTTGGTTATTACATGCTTAAATAGATATCGGTTTCATATACTTTACATTAGGATGTTGCATGAGTCAATTTAATTTGTTCAGTGAGTACGTTGGAAAAACATATAGATGTGTGAGAAGCTCTGAGAATGGCTCAAGATGGGCTGGATATCTGTTAAGTTTTTCATCCATCTTTTATCGTTATAAAAAATAGGTAACGATTTAGTATGAATATGAAAATAACCAATAATGTACATAACAATCAAATGGTATAAGAAATTCTTAAGAGTCTAAATCCTGTATCGGCTTCATAAGGAAAAATGTGGCCAGTAAGTCTGTTGGGTCAATGGATCAGTTCTGTGCATATGTACATTATGTTTCTCAATCCATATGTTTTTTTTCTATTGGTTTTGCAGAGTGGATGTAAATATGTCGCTCAAGATGTTGGTACTGCAAACTGCAATAGGGCCCGGACAAGACGAAAGGTTTTTGTTCCAACCATTGACATGTACGGCTACTTGTTTTTCTTGTGATGGTAAGAAGAACACACGGAAAGATAAACGAAGCAACTTTGCAAAGCATTAATGGCGGTACGAAGTGACGCACACACAATGCCAAGTAGTCGGTACGTTTTGATCTTCTGTTGATAGGTTTTTTTTATTTAAATTATTTAATAAGAACTACAAGGTGCGAACAAGGACGCTGAAAAGAGTAATCATGTTGTAACGAATCTGGCAAAATGTCCATACAATTCGAAAGTGGACTGTGTTCTTTGTTTGGAAATGTATTCTCGCCGGAAAGAGTAATCATGTTGTAACGAAAGTGGCAAAACGTCTAGAGGATCCGAAACTGGACTGTCTTGTTTGTTTGGGATTGTATTATCACTAGTGTGGGCCTTTTGGGCTTCATTCTTAGGGAGTAAACATTTAAATTACCTCAACTTTTAATGTGCTATATTTAGAGGAGTTACATCAAACAGTATAAAGTGAAAGACATGGTTAGTGAAAATGCACTATAGGAGCCAACTGATGGTGGTTCTCCTTAAACAGGTACGCCACCTAGGTGACAGGATAATGTCGGTTTTCAATGGAGTGTTTGGTTTGGAACCCATTTGTGGGAACAACACTGCAACCTCATATGCTATTTTCAGATGACATATAAATTACCTTAACTTTTAATTTGCTATTTTGAGAGGACTTGCGTTGTGTTCCACATAATTAACAAAGGAAAGAAGAGAAAGGAACCGGAAAGATGTTGAAAAATGTGGTGTTCCCGAGTTTTATTTGGGGAGAGAAACGAAGAGAAGAGGATGGAATTAGAGGGGTTTCAACCATTAGAGCTAGGTAGTACAAGAAAGAGTATGGCAATACATTTGTGTTTGTTGAGCATCTGGTGCTCGGTTTTGTGCATGATAACAGATTTAGGAAACACTTTCTAAAGGAATTCACAATTTCAATGAATACAATAGGATCCATCAGAGGAAGGCAAACGGTAAATAACCAAGGTAAATGCATTTCATTCATGAATTTTGTTAGGTCGAAAAGATGAGGAAAGTATGAAACAACTCGTGTGATTCTAACATGCTTTTGTTTTTTTGCCACAACGAAACAAAACTTTGATACTAGAGGGGAACTATGTATCATTAGAGAAATATGGTCAGGATTTGACTGCCATGGCTAGGGAAGGGAAGCTTGACCCTGTCATAGGACAAGATGATGAAATACGGAGATGCATCTAGATTCTCTCAAGGAGAACTAAGAACCCTGTGCTCCTTGGTAAACCAGGTATTGGAAAGACTGCAATTTCTGAAAGGTAAACTACTAATATATTGTTTTATGTAACTTACATGTATTACACATTTGATTTTGTATTGTGTATAGTCTTGAAATAATTCAAAGGCCAAGTAGTTTTAAGCCATAAAAATTTGAACTTTGAACTAAAAAGCTTTTATCTTTATGTTGCCTTCTATTTAGCAGGCTTGCTCAGAGAATAGTATAAGGTGATGTGCCTCAAGATCTAATTAATCGAAAGGTGTGTAGTAAAAGATTGCATTTCCAATCAACTGTCAATCTATCTTTTTCCATTCGCTCGTGCAATCGCCACGTCACCAATATTTGCATAAACTGACTTGTTATTTGTCTCAGTTGATATCCCTTTACATGGGTGCCCTCATTGCTGGATCTAAATTTTGCGGAAAATTTGAAGATCGACTCAAGGCAATCTTAAAGGAAGTCACGGAATCAAATGGGCAGATAATTCTTTTCATTGATGAAATCCATGCTGTTGTTGGGGCAGGTAACTTTTAAATGCATTCTTAGCTTATCTAGCATGCTCCATTTTAGAATTTGAGTATCTTTTTATAAATTGGTTGACTAGAAGAACAAGATTGTTGTTTCTTTTGACTGTTAAACATTAAAAACGGACAAAACAGCAAAAGGGCATATTAGGTGGTTCATGCCTAATTAAACTAGCATGGATGCTGTTGGTAGGTTTTAAAGGATGCCATTTTGCCATTTTTTAAAAATTCCCAAGCTTTAACAAAGTAAACATCTTTAGACAAGTAAATTTGGCTTTTTGGGCCCTTAGTCAACCCTTTCAAAATGTGAAATATTTGGAAGATGGGTATCATAGGCTTGGATTTCAAACATATGGAGCAAAACACACGGTGCAAACTCATATTTAAAATCAAGATTAATAAGTAAATTCAGGTAGACCAAATTTACTCTAATTTTCTTTAGACATGAGTTTAGTCTTCAAACCCTGGATCCATATAACATCCTCAAGATCCAGTTATCTTGTAATTTAATGGACTATAATGTGCTTGGGCTGTTAGTTTAAGGAAAAGCATTTGAATAGTAATCAAATTCCTTGTCAGTAACTATTGATCTAAAAGTTCATCTTCCAGGTTAAACTTGATTTATTTATTAAAATAAATGTCTTGTTGATACTTCTTTACTTTTTTGTTTACTTGTTTATACTGATATCGAATGGTTGTGTTTTGGTTTATCTACTCTGTTTTGGTTTCTATGCTCATATCTGGTTTTGAGTTCATGCTTGACAATACGTATCCATATGGTGGTTTGGTTTAAATTTGTGGAAAATTATATAGAAAGATTTGGGAATAAAAACTATCTACGCTCATATTTGGTTTTGAGAACAGAGATGATGACTGAATTTTGATGGTCACTCATTTTCATATACAGTGAAATCTTTTTTTATACTTCGGTGTCATGTGTACACATTATCCCTTAGATGTTGGAAGTTAAGGACATATGGTTAGACAATTTAGATACTGTGGCATGAAAAGTTATAAGAACTAATAAGTTGGATCTAAAAAAAATATAGTTTATTTTCAAAGTTTAAACAATGAAGAGAAATGGATTAATTTCATATACATCGTTTTGCATTCAAAGACAATTTCATATACATTGTTTTGCGCTCCAATGACAATGAAAGGAAGACAATATGTTTTTACACCTTTCCTACAACTTGGTGGGCTAACACGGCTACGTTTGTGCATTGTTCAAACAAAATATATTTATCATAACCGTCCCGCAGCAACATAAAGGTTTCCCACTAGTTGGTTCTAAAACTAAAGGCTCTCCTCCGCCCTTCTAGATAAAAAGTTTAGAGTTTAACTTAACATATTGTATCAAACACAAAACTCGGTTAACCAACTTATTTAACATAATTTTTTTCATAAGCTATTCACAAATTAGATCATTAACATCCAAGCAAAAAAAAAAAAGATCTCACTCAACTTCAATTCATATGAATTGAGTTTTATCATTGTACCTTCTAAATAATTCGAGAATTATGAAAAAGGCAGGGATAATGATAATGTGCCATGTTTTCTTTTTTTCATTGTCTTTTGTTGTTGTTTTGGTATCTACACAATAATACCCTGCCCTATATTGAACTTTTTCCATACTCTCTTTGTCATGGTTCTCATCTTGCAATTCCTTTGTTTACGATGTTTCCAATTGAAAAAGTTGATGGCACAAATGCTTTTTGCTAAGATCAACTTCACATTTGCGTATGAAACAAATATTTCCTATCATCACACGTCAAGACCACAACTTATAATGTGGTTGCAAAATGCCGCAAACAATGCCTTGTCATTGTTCTTTCTTTTTATAGAAAATGACATACATTAATGATATATTTACTTAAAAAAGATCTCTTAGGATAAAAATACATACAGTTATATACGTATTCTGAAAGTAAAAATGGATTGTTTACGTTAAACGGATGAAAATAGTCAAGTAGGAACATTAAATGCATAGAGCTAATTCACCACTAGAAAACTAAGTATTTACAACCCAAATTTACCAACAAAAAATTTGGTCGCAAATTAGTAAACAATTTATGGGTATGTTTGGCAAAACTAGCTGGTGGCTGGAAGCTGGTAGCTGCAAGCTGGAAGCTTTTTAAATATATTTTGGTGTTTGGGAGAGTAGCTGGAGCTTTTAATAAAATGTATAAAATGACTAAAATGGACATAATTAAAAGCTTGTAAGGAATGTTTTTATTTTATTTTTAAAATAGAAAGGGTATTTATGTCATTTACTCATTAAAAGCTTGTAGCTAGTAGGAGCTTTTTCTTAAACGCTAGTACTAGTAGCTTTTCACTATAGAGCTTTTTCTCCAACCTAAAAGTTTCCAGCTCCTTCAACCAAACAAAGCTTTTTATTGAGTAGGAGCTTTTTCTTAAAAGCTTGAAGCTTGAAGCTCCTAAAAGCTCTTAAAAGCTTCTTGCCAAACATACCCTATGATTGGAATCATAATGGTCGCAAAATTAGCAACTGACCAATATCCAGTCGTAAAACAATCTAGTTGCAAGTCGGTTGCAAAAAAAAAACACAAGAGTTTTTTTTTTTTTTTGCCATTGTAAGTTCGGTCGTAAATATGTCACAAATGGGTAGCTGTAAGCGTTGCTATTGTACAATTTTCTAGTATAATTAAATACATGATTGCCATTGGGGTTGGTGGCCCAATGGTAGAAGCAAAGCTTCTAGGAACACCTAAGGAGGAGGTCATGGGTTCAAGTCCCACAAGGAGTAAGAAATTTGCCGTTAAAAAAAAATTAAATACATGATTTGCCACCACTTCCATGATAATGAATTGCACACCAATAAAACCACTGATAATGAATTGCACACCAATAAAACCACCACGTACCTTGCGCCATTGCTGCTCCGGTAAACGAATTGTTGATCAATTAGTTCGCAGATAATCAGTGGCGGCAGAGGTGGAAATTTTTTGTATGGTATCATTTATTTTTGGTTCTTGGATTTATAACAAGCTGGTGTTAAAATGTTTGGGTCATAATATCATTATAAAAGTGTAATGTCCTTGTTAAAAACTCATGTTTAATTGTCCATGACTCTCACTTTTTATCCAAAATTCAGAGTCAATCACTCATGTCTCTTCAGTTCAAACGGAATCGTAGTTAGACTGATTGTAACCTTCACATATTATGTTTGCCTCATGACTCTTCAGTTCATATTTGACGTCGGTCCTTTTTTATTGTCTCACCCTCAAATTCTACGTGCGGGGTTTTATCGCGAGACGCGTGACACACCAGGATCTAAGTCAATAGTCACAATAAATGACAACTATTTGAGAAAAGATTACGTTTGAAAACAACCACGCAGTTTAAAAGTTTAGCGGAAGCATAAAAAGTTAACAAACTCAAAGCAAAGTTTGAAAAGTTACAACCCAAAACTAACACAAATTAATGTTTAAAAAATAATGTCAAACGATGCTCGAACAACGGAAATGTAATAATAGAATGCAGTGTGACTTCGTGCGACCTATTCCTTGACTGATACCTTAGCGACATGAGAATACATGCTAAAACCGGTCAACATATAATGTTGGTGAGTCCACAGGTTTTGTATAAAAAGTAGTTAGAGAAAAACCAGATTCGCATTCAATACTCATTATATTAAATGTCCCGAAAACAATGTTGGTAATTCACACTACTGTTTGTAACACTGTTCGCTCCACTGCCCGACTCACCGTTCGCAATACTGTTCGCTTTACTGTTCGCACCTTGTTTATCTCAAATAGTTTGTTCATACGCAAGTAATATAATAGTACAATGCAATCCTCGTAAGTTAGTAAATTGTAACATGCTTCTCCCCCAATGGAAAACATAGTAAAAAGGGGTCGTGGAACTCACCTTAGATTGCGTCTTCAAGTAAGTAATAAACCAGGCGTGTTATGGTAGTCCTGACTACTGGAAACCTACCATAGATAGCCTATAAGTGTTTAACCGATGACACGTTTGTATAATAACCCTTAGTTGTCCAAGACCTTGACTATGTATGTTTGTAAAAGCGTTTAACGTTCGACACGACCACACAAAACCCGACATCCCGTTGGTGACCTAAATTAAGTTTATTAATCATGAAAATGTTTTCAGATAATCGATCTCGCAATACATGTTAAATGATATGATTATGTCCTAGAAAAGATAGACATTTAACGAAGATAGACATGTAACGAAGATAGACATCTAACGAACATAGCTACTAACGAACATAGCTACTAAACGAACATAGCTACTAAACGAAGACAACTACTAAATGAAGATAGTTGTTGAGTGAATATGGGTGCTAAGCGAAGATAAGCTATCTTTGCTTACCCCATGTTCACTTGTAAGGTACCTTCGCTTATAGCAAAATCCAGTCTAAGCTGCGTTTTCAAGCATTACAGGTCCGATTTAAAGCATGCACCCTATTTCTAATGTGTTATTATTCTAATATATCACTTTGACTTGCCAATTGATTAATTTCATGCATAGAGCAAATACTTTCCCCTAGTGGCATATTATGAATATGTCACATCAATGTGCATGTAAATGTTTACGTAAATGGGAAATTTCTCAATTAAACATGTTCCCACGTTTATTATGTCACCAAATCTGTTGTATAATCATTCTAGCATGTTTCTATTAGATTATTATCATTCAACTTGCATAAATAACCCTAGATCTAACAATAAACTCCCAAACGGGTCAAAACTCATACACAAGCCAAACAACCTAGACATGTTTCTAACCCATCACAAATCATCCAAACAACATCATATTATCATTCAACCAAGGAGTAACACAAAAACCCCAATTTCTAGGTCACTAATACCATCTCTTTATCATCCAAATTCATGACTTTGAGAAAACTCACTTTTAATGTTTAGATCTAATTAGGAAATAGTTATAAAGGGTTTCGAATGAGGAAAACATACTTAAATCAGATCTAGACATTTGAGTTTAATAAACAACATCATTAAAATTGATTAAAAAGGTTTTAAATGGGTTACACACCTTTGGATCTTCACTTGTAATGATTTTGGAGGTTGTTTATCCTAAAAAATGGAGTGTTCAGGTGATAAAATGTGTTTTCAGATGTTAATATTCGTATAGGGTTGTTGGGATGCGGATTAGGGTTTCAAAAGTGGTGAAAATGAGTTTAAGGGTGATATTTATAGTTAAACCCATCAGACTAGCGAACTTAATCTGTTGGGCAAACATAGCTAAGTTCGCTAACACTAAGTTCACAAATAAGTGAACTTACCTAAGTTCACTAATAAATTCACTTATACTAGTTCACTAATTTGCTGACACTAAATTCACTAATAAGTGAACTTACCTAAGTTCACTAATAAGTTCACTTGTACTAAGTTTACTAATAAGTTCCCTTATACATACATTCTTTCAATAAATGTTTAACTCTCTAGCTCAGTTTATCTAGTGTCGGTCACAACCCGATAACACGTATTAACACGTAAAACACCTATTATCATATCAATTCACGTAAACATGTATTTGTAAGTTACAAATAATCATAAGGCATTCGATTTATAACTAGTTAACTTTATTTTGTTAGTTCACCAATGTACGGGATACGAGACTCGTGTGTGCTACCCGGTGACTCCCCGAGTTACCGAACCCATGACCGTAGTGTGTGTAAGCCGACTTAAGTAACCCAGTTAAGTATGTTTTATGAATGTTTTGCTAAAATAGACTTATATGTTTGTAAGAAGTGTTAACCGAGGTTTGTCGGGTATCCCATTTATTTAGGTTAGACATTTGGAGCTACTTTATTGGGCCTATAATTAATATTGGGTTAAAATCTTAAAAATAAGACATGGGCTTCTAATGGTTTATTGAATGAACTACATATTAGATGGAATTAAGTAATTTAGTTTAAGTAATAAACTGTAAAAAAACATATAGGTTAATTATATAATTAGTGGGTTTATCCGCGCGTTGCAGCGAAATCTACAAATGAGTTATAATACAATATTATGATACTTAGGTTTTTTGCCGTAAGTTACGCAAAAAGAATAGAAATGTGCACACTATATTTTAACAAGTATTCGTAGAAAGAAAAGAAAAGAAATGTGCACCGCCACTTACAATAGATTGTAGTTCACCACAAAAACTATGTACTCATTATTAAACTAATCTTAATAAACCAAAGGTATGTTATTGTAATAGACCAATCTGAACATAAACATCACTCTTGTGTAAGCTGTCCGGTCATTGCATATCTACACAATCATTCCATTGAAGACACCTGGCTAAATGATAAGATAAGTTCCTTTACTTGACAAAAGCATGTAGTAATAATATGATACTGTATACACTATCATATGAAGGTCACTGTCCATATAGAAATTAAAAGTTGTGATTTGTAAGTTTGTAATAGACTGACTTGCCCAACCTGACTCAGCAACTAAAAAATTGCCCAATGCAGCCAGTGAGCCGAACCATCTCGTCCACTTTGCCGTTGGGTAGACGCATATATATGAAAATGGTTTATAATATTAATATTAGTATTATTATGACAAAGTTTTAAAACTCATATAAGTTTAGCTGAGATAAAATTATTCATTGTGATAACATAAAATATTATCTTTCATCGCCATTATATGAAATTTGTTTAAAAAATATTGTTATCTCGTGTATTTAGTTTGGGTGAGTTCTATTTTCATATAAAAGTTGATTATCTTTTAGGGACATTTAGGAAAGAGAAATGATAAAATTTGAGAAATTGTGAAAAAACCATTGATATACTATCTTAAGTTTGGACAATTTGAACATATTTGCCCATAGCTCATGCTTTATAATATAGTATAGATTAGTTTCTTTAGTAAAAAATATACATTGTTTTGCATACCAATGGACATAATTATTATTATTTTTTAATAAAATCAAGGGTGTCAATTAGGGCTGTTCAAATCGCTCGCCGCTCGTGGATCGCTCGTCGCTCGTTCGGAAAATGCTCGAAAAATGCTCGCTCGATCTTCCGCTCGGTTGTATATGAGCCGATCGGCTCGGTTCGGTTTGTAAATGAGCCAAGCACGAGCATAGGTACGCTCGGCTCGGTTCGGCTCGAATATATTTTTATTTATTTAATAATAAATATACACACAATTTACAGATAAATTTATGGCTTTATATATAAGATTCTATTGGATTTGACTCAGTATATGCAAACAAAATATAACCAGCCCACTTAACACAATAAAAAAATTAACACTAGATTTAATAGTAAAACACTAAGTCATGAGGTGACAGTCTTGACTTCTTTATGTTAATAGTCGTCCATCGCTAATTGTCGCTTGATATCACACCTATGTCACAATGCAACAACTATTGTCCGACCGCTGACGTATGCTCATCACCTCACCAGCCTCAATCTAAGCCTCATCCTTGGACACTGGGATCTCAATATTAGTGCTATCATCAGACATTTTAACCTTAGTTGTCACTCGACAATGAAAACATGGAAGGAAACATCCCAATTTTATAATCGTCCATATTATTCTCCGCTCGATTGTCGCTCGGCGCTCGCTCGGAAAATTTGCGTTCGAAGAATGCTCGTTCGGTTTTCGGCTCGATTGTAAACGAGCCGCTCCGCTCGGTTTGTAAACGAGCCAAGCACGAGCAAAGCTTCGTTCGAATCGGCTCGACTCGTGAACAGCCCTAGTGTCAATCATAAAAAAAAATTGATGTCATTCAAAAGATTTCTAATACACGTCTTATATAACACACGATATATATAGATTGGTGTCACATGAGAAATTGTTTTATATATATCACACGCATGTATATAGATTAGTTAATTAGGGTCAAGTTATCCTACACAGTGTAATAAAAATGAAAAGTGTGAGAAGGATACAAAAAACACAATGAATCACGAAATATGACACAATAGACTACAAAATATAACACAATATCAAAAAATGTAATACAATCCTGAAGAAAAAAGACGCAGCGAATCGCAAAAATGACACAATAATGAAAATAAGAAAAAAAACACAATGCTACATAAAAGACACAATGATATAACGTAAATTCTAAAAGCTACAAGCTAAAAATCTAAAAAAATGAAAACCTAAAAACTAAGATCGTATGGTTCGATAAGACGATTTTAATGCCGCTTAAATGAGTTCAATCAAAATCCGTTTGATACACTACTAGAAAATTGGTTATTTGCTACAAAAGTTTTCCTACAGAAAAAAATGCGTCACAAATTTTGACAAAGTTGCTACGCATTTGTGATGAAACAAAAACTTTAATTTTTTTAACAAATTTGCTACACAATAGAGACAAATACTTAGGAATTTGCATAGGAAATGGCGTAGGAAATGCGTCACAAATTTCCTACACCATATATTCGTAGGAAACGCGTTGAAAATTGCGTAGTAAATGTGTAGTAAATGGTTTCCGACGAGGCTTTTTACAAATTTGCTACGCATTTACAACGAAATCTTGATGTTGTAAAAAGCCTCGTCGGAAACCATTTACTACACATTTACTACGCAATTTTCAACGCATTTCCTACGAATATATGGTGTAGGAAATTTGTGACGCATTTCCTACGCCATTTCTTATGCAAATTCCTATGTATTTGTCTCTATTGTGTAGCAAATTTGTTAAAAAAATTAAAGTTTTTTTGTCGTCACAAATGCGTAGCAACTTTGTCAAAATTTGTGACGCATTTTTTTTCGTAGGAAAACTTTTGTAGCAAATAGTCAATTTTCTAGTAGTGATACCCTTCATACGACTTCCTATTTTTTTTACAGTGTATTTGATCCTAACCCTGCTTAATTATACGTACATTAAATGATTTGTCACCACTTCATATATTCTTTGCCTGCCACCGTGCCACGGAAAGCCCCTTCACATTTGCTTTTTTACTTTATTAGATCCAATAGTTTTGTTTCCTTTTCAAAGGCTAAACTATATTCATTTAATTTAATTGATATAAAGAAATAATTTTGTTGAATCACATAGAATATATAGTTGCGAAAACTATGCAGTTTTATGACCAGTTGATTGTTTTATGATATTGGAGTAATTTTACGGTGCCCGAAATCGATGCTCGTGAATAAAAGTTGTCTCCTTCTCCGTTAAAAAAAAAAAAAAAGAAAAATTGCTGGCTTTCCCAGTTATGCTGTGGAATCTTATATAGTGTAACATCACATTTATAGTCATTGTGTATTCCATATTATGTACCCTCACGTACATCTTCACAAGGCGTTAAGAGCACCAAGAATGCATGCCTTTTGGACGGTTCAGGTTGATTGGACGAGTGGAAAGCGGACGGAGTGCCATTCAGTGGCAGACCCATATTTTTTATGGGGTGCAGAATTTTTTTAAGAGTAGTTTAACTATTGCAATATAATAACTTTTTCAGTCTAAATCGGGTCGGGTCGGGCCAGATTGAGAGCGGAAATTCTTACCATGATTCTCATTCAAGTCAGTAACTCAATTACATATCTCAATATCACATTGTTACATGTTTACTAACAATTTAATTATTTAACATAGGTTTCACATATTTTTTAACAGCTAATTGTTACCCTCGATAAACTCTATATTTACAAATAATACACTCATCGCTTGTAATTGAAAGCACAACCTCCCACTAAGAAGCAAAAGTGAAAAGCCTAATTTCTTGTTTTATGGGGCACTACGATTCTGAACTAGTGCATAACGCTAATTTCTTGTTTTTTAAGGTGTGCGGCTGGCCTCCTTAGCGACTAACTAAGTCTGCCCCTATGCCATTGGAGTGGTGTTATGGTTGGGTTTGGTGTACTGGACGGTTTGGAATTGTAGGGGGGGTGGGGGGGGGGGGGGCAATTGTACAAGTTTATGTGGGCACTCGGAATTTGAACCAGTGCATAGCACTAATTTCTTGTTTTTTAAAGGGTGAGGCCGGCCTCCTTAGCGACTAACTAAGTTCGCCCCCGTGCTATTGGTGGGGGTGGTGTGATTGGGTTGGGTGTACCGAACGGTTTGGAATTGTACTTGGTGGGGGGCATATACAATATTTTATTATTTGTTTTTTGTGTAAAAGTAAGGTGTGAGGTAGAGGTTTGGAATGATTTATGATTGTAGGAATGTATGTTTTGGAAATGATGTGGTGGTTTGGAAACACTCACTATCTAGGGGAGGAGGAGGTCGCCGACAGCGCCAATTAGAGTACTGGAAACACTCACTATCGAGGGGAGGAGGAGTAGAGTTAGACCCAAGTTGACTTCGGATGAGCGTATTAGGCAGGATTTGATAGAGTTGCACCTCTCTGAGGACATGGTCTAGGATAGGAACTCGCGGAGACGTAGAATTAAGGTTAAGGATTTTTAGGGGTTGTACATTTTTAGTTGGACTTGGTATGTGTTTGCGATTTTGCTTGCATATATGTTACGTGTCATGTTATATCTGTCTCTTTGTCCACTATGTTACGTTTTAGCACCTACTTGTTTATCGGTAGCCCTTTTTTTTACCTTTTTTTTATAGTCGGGGGTCTCTCTGGAAGCAGCCTCTCTATCCCTATGGATATGGGTAAGGCCTGCCTATATCTCACCCTTTCCAGAGCCTACCAATAGTTTTACTATTTGTGAAAATTACTGGGTCAGTTGTTGTTATGTACAATATGGACATCAATCGGTCCCTAAATTTTACCGAAGTTATCATACGGTTCCTACACCACAATATTTTGTTATTTTACTTTACTTTAATACAATAACATCATTCGTTATAGTATTATTTTTAAAAACTTTTTCTTCGTTTTGAAGTCGTCAATTTTTTCATGCAGTTTAGCTCCCAAAACAACATGCTCGTACCTCTACATTCCAACTGATTCCAACTAAACAACGTCAAAATGACATCGAACGAATTCCCGCGTTAACAGTTTTCATTTAAAAAAATAAAGATGTGTTTAAAACTATTTTTATAGCTTTTATTTTAGAAAAACGTTAATTTTTCCTACGCTTTAACCCGCCAAAACAATACTTCTAATGTAAATTTCTTATTTTCAATTGATGCAAAGTACCTATAGATACATTCTTTTACATATTAATTTCAGTTCCTATACTGAGTGCTAATGTTGTAGCAAATAAAATGGTTGCTGTGAAGCATGATTATTTTTACTAATTTTGTAAATTTGCATAGCTTAAAAAACCATGTGTAACAAATAGCCTCATGATCTAAATTTTATTTTATTTTTCTTATTTTTATCAATTTTCTTACCTTCGACGATCATTTTGTCGTCGTGCAAAACGTCCACCTACAAACCCCCCGACTACAAACCCACCGCCTACAAAGCCATTGCCTATAAACCCGCCGACATCAAGCCCTCCAACGTGTGAATTTTATTATCCACAATATCATGTAGATTCGATTACGGAAGAGTTAACCTATGTTTATGATTATACCATGGCTCTACTACAATTAGGTGACGCTATTACAGTGTCAGTGCTAAACACTACAAGTTGAGCTAAAGGGTACGAAACCGATGCGAGGGCCGAATACGTAATAGATTCGGAGGAAGAAATGGTTTGTCCATTCGAAAGCTCTAGATATCGATATGAGAGGTTGAACGGGTGTGATAGTGATCGTGATTACTTGTTGCGTGCTTATCTCTTTGGTTATTGATTCATGTAATCGTGTGTTTAAATGTCTAATTAGTAATTATGTAGTAATTTTATTTAATTTTAGGTATGTATTAGTTTTAATTTAGGTATGTGTTAACTTTAAATTTAGCTATGTATAGATGTTAATTATGTATTAATTATAATTTTAGGTTTGTATTACTTTTAATTTTAGACATGCATTTAATATATTTATTTAAATGTCTATTTTATTTAAAAAAAATAAAAGAAAAAAAATGCATTTTTGGTAGTGTTGTCTCTAAGTTGATGTTTTAGAATAATGAATCAGTCAAGTAATATGACAAAACATGATTGAAGAAAATCCGGTAGTTCAAAATATTTTAAGTGGCGCCCCTCCTCCCCTAGTAAACTAATATTAGTTGTTATACGTACCTTCTCTAGTTGTAAATGTTCAACTTTAATATTTTTTATTTAGCATATCCCATCCAACATTTTTCAAATTAATACAATCTTTTATGTCAATTGAAAATATTATGTTCTTTTACTAGTTTTGTCTTTCAATATTAGTATATATTATTATTATTACTATTTATTACTGCTTAAATTATCATTATTAGTAGTATTTATATGATTATTACTATCTTTAATATATCTTAGCATATTTTTTTTAATCTCTGTATGTAATGATAATATTAACTAATAAATAAAAATACAAACTAAAAAACGAAAAAAAAAATGAATTTGATACTTGGAGGGTCATATACCATACTCGTCATATTTACGCTAAAAAACCATAACTAACAACTAATGACCGTATAATTAATGTTTATTTTGCTAATGTGAAATCCATGTCATTTCTCATATTTTCTTCAGGTATCAGCGTACACGCAAGGGTAATTACATGGTCGAGAGTAGAACCAATCCTCTTCCTTTTTGTTATTTAACTTTATCATTATAATATATTATCAGCAATTTTCATGTTTTAATATAGACCACAAAAGTTGAGGTACAAATCCACACCAAATCGCAACACTTGATTCAATTCCATTGGGGACGCAGGTAGGGCTGTTCACGAGCCGAGCCGATCCGAACGGAGCTTTGCTCGTGCTTGGCTCGTTTACAAACCGAACCGAGCGGAGCGGCTCGTTTACAATCGAGCCAAAAACCGAACGAGCATTATTCGAGCGCATATTTTCCGAGCGAGCGCTGAGCGAGAATCGAGCGGAGAATAATATGGACGATCATAAAATTGGGATGTTTTCTTTGATGTTTTCATTGTCGGGTGACAACTAATGTCAAAATGTTTGATGATAACACTAATATTGAGATCCCAATGTCCAAGGATGAGGCTTAGATTGAGGTTGGTGAGGTGATGAGCATACGTTAGACAACAGTTGTTGCATTGTGACGTAGGTGTCATATCAAGCGACAATTAGCGATGGACAACTATTAACATAAAGAAGTCAAGACTATCACCTCATGACTTATTGTTTTACTATTAAATCTAGTGTTAATTTTTTTATTGTGTTAAGTGGGCTGGTTATATTTTCTTTGCATATACTGAGTCAAATCCAATAGAATCTTATATATAAAGCCATAAATTTATCTGTAAATTGTGTATATTTATTATTAAATAAATAAAAATTTATTCGAGCCGAACCGAGCCGAGCGTACCTTTGCTCGTGCTTGGCTCATTTACAAACCGAACCGAGCCGATCGGCTCATATACAATCAAGCGGAAGATCGAGCGAGCATTTTTCAAGCATTTTCCGAACGAGCGACGAGCGATTTGAACAGCCCTAGACGCAGGGGCACTCCTCGGCTAGTGCCACTAGGGTATCGTTGCCGGTCAGTAACACTGTCGTCACTCCTCAACAACGATCAAAAAACGTTGCAGCTCAGCAAGAAATAACCGAATTACAACAGTAAAAAAAACCAATTAATTCACTCACCCAACCACCGCAACACTTACTTTTTAAAATCCTGTTTTATATCTACCTGTCTCACATTTTTTAAAACATATTCCTACTTCTACTAACCAAATTTTTATTAAATCCCTCAACTACATCATTTGTCTCACTATATAAAAATTTACAAGTTTCTATGCCTATGTAGTATGTACAATTGTGTATATGCGTAACAATTCATCCATTGGTAAACTACAGCAGTTCATCGATCATTACTAAAAAAGAAATATGGTACAAGAAAGCAAGCAGATGGTACAAGTCCCACTGCAACCGCAACTACCGCAAACGCCGTAAGCACCCCGGTCTGTTAAAAATAATAGCTAATACTTTCATTCAAATATTATATAAAAATTTTCTTATAAAATTAAACAAATTGTTTTTTATAAGTTTGTTGTTTAAAATGTTTTGGACCGGTTTATTATTTTTGTGGGGAAGTGTTTTTTGTTTCAGGTTGATTGAGCCCAGGAATGATAGCCCGTTTGTAAGTGGCCCAGAGCTGAAGCCCAGTTGAAGTCTTTTAGGGTTTGGCTATAAATACCTCGTCTCAGTCATCGTTCACCTCTTGACGATTCACTCATCTCTCACACACACAATAGTTCATCTGTATTAGGGTTTGTTCTGTATTCGTAAGGATTTAATTATTTTTTGTATTTCTTTTATATCTTTACAGTGATTCGTCTGATCTTTCAATCAGAAGAATCACTGAACTCTGTATTCGTTTAAGCTTGTTGATTTAACAAGTTCTTGGGTATTTGGGGGGCAAATCTTTGGGTTGGTTAATAATATTTTTAGTCACCTGTTTTGTCGCTATTTCTTGTGTTATTGTGTGGATTGTTCAGTTTATTCTTTGTTCAGTGTGTTGTGATATTATCAAACCCTAAGTTTTCTACATGGTATCAGAGCCTTAGGCTCTTGATTCTGGTCTTGTTCTTGTTATTTTCCGCTGTTCTTGTTGTTTGAAGATCAGATCTAAATAATAGATCTGTGTCTTCATGTTCTTGGATCAGATCTAAATAATAGATCTGTGTCCAGTATATCTTATAATAGATCTGATCTGTTTATAGATCTTGTCTATTATTATTTGTATTGTTTGTTTTGGATCTAGGGTTTCTGTGGTCAACTGTTGTTGATTACCCTGGTGTATTGATCTGGTGAGCTCTTGGACTGAAGCTTGCAGTCTGATTTGGATCTTGTTCTGGGACGCTGTACTTATTGCTCTCTGGTCTTGTAACCCTAAGTGAAGGTTACAGACTACGAGTTTCTCGTGAGATTGTTCCTGTCTTGTCTTGTCTTGTGTCTAGGGCAAAGGCCCGGGTTAGGAGGACCGGATTTGTGCCAACTATTTGGTGTCTTGATTGTTACTTGTTTGTCTGTTGATATATTGTGTGTTTATCTGTTTCTTATTACTATATATATATATATATAGGGGACGGTTATTCTACAAAGTAACGAAAACGTGCGAAGTGTGCGAAGGCTCACTTTGTACATGATAATTACGTAATGATAATTACGTAATGTCTTTGCATGTTCATGAAAGCATTACGTAATTGTCATTACGTAATTATCATGCACTTTGTACATGATAATTACGTAATAATAATTACGTAATGCCTTCATGAACATACAAAAACATTACGTAATTATCATTACGTAATTCTCATTACGTGATTATCATGCACTTTGTACATGATAATTACGTAATGATAATTACGTAATGTTTTTGTATATTCATGAAGGCATTACGTAATTATCATTACGTAATTATCATGTGCAAGTGAGCCTTCGCACACTTCGCACGTTTTCATTACTTTGTATTTGAACCCGTCCCTATATATATATTAGCTAATAAAGAGCTCCTGTGTTAAGATCTGCATGGGCACCAATGAGTGATGAACCCATGATCTGAACACTGACACAGCTTCGCTCTCTAGGTGTTATTTTGCTATTATTTGTTCTTGTTTGTCTTAGTTGTTTACCTGTTTTTGATTCATGGGTGATTCTGATGTGATTATTCCTAATCAGGGTGGAGGTCCTGGACCAGAAACTCTGATTAGTAAACTGGATATAGGAGACCCTTTGTATTTGCACCCTAGTGAAACATCTAGTTTGACTATTATTAGCATTAAACTAAAAGGAACTGAGAATTATTCTGTGTGGTCTAATGCTATGAAACTTGCTTTGGAAACTAAGAATAAAATTGGTTTTATAGATGGAACATGTGTTAAATCTACTACTGATGATGTTCTAGCAAGGCAATGGGATAGATGTAACTCTGTGGTGCTTTCTTGGTTACTTAATTCTGTTAGTGAGGAACTTTATCTAGGACAAGTTTTTTCTAAGTTGGCCACTGAGGTGTGGACTGACTTAAAAGAAACTTATGATAGGATAGATGGTTCTGTTATTTTTAATCTGTATCAAAAGATTAATTCTGTTAGACAAGGTGGTTCAACTGTTGCTGAGTATTACCACAAGTTGAACACTATGTGGAAGCAGTTTGATGCAATAGTTCAACTTCCTGGTTGTACTTGTCAAGCTGCAAAGGAATTTAATGATTTCAATGCATTAATAAAACTTATGCAGTTCTTGATGGGTTTAGATGACATCTATCAACCTGTAAGGTCTAATCTGTTAACAAGTGACCCTTTACCCACTTTGAAAAATGCTTTTGCAATAGTAAGTAGGGAAGAATCACATAGGAGTTCTAGTTCAAGTGCAAAAAATAATCAGAATGTTTCTTTTGTTTCTAAAACTAATCTGAATTCTGATAATAAAAAGAGGTCTAATAGAGGACCTAATCCAAATTTAAAATGCACACATTGCAACATGATTGGTCATACAGTTGATAGATGTTATGAGTTAGTAGGGTATCCACCAGGGTATAAGAAAAAACCTGGTGGACAGACTTCTAGGTCTAACATGTCTAGTAATAATGCTAATGTGCAACAATCTGTTACTTCTACTGGGTCTACTTCTGGTGTTCCCTTTTCTTCTGAGCAGATTTCTAAAATTTTGAACCTGATTAGTGAGAAGGGTGGAAGTGATTCACATAACTCCAATGCTGGAGGTAAGAGTGTGAATGCTTTTGGCTTCTCAAGTATGTCTTGTTTAGGAAATTTGGAAAAGGTTTTGAAAAATTTGTCTTTCTGTTCTGAATTCACTAAAAATTTTTTAACTAAAGGTTGGATTACTGATTCTGGTGCCAACCAACATATGACAAATAGTGATAAAGACATGTTTAATTGTATAGATGTGTCTAGTTATGATTTGGATGGAACTAGTGCCAAGGTAACAAAAATTGGTGATATTAAAATTGCTGAAAATGTTACCTTGTTAGGTGTCTTTCTTGTTCCTGATTACTGGGTTAGTCTAATGTCTGTTCATAAATTAGCTAGGGATAGTAAACTGTCTGTTTTGTTTGATGAAAATCAATGTTATATTCAGGATTCCAGATACCAGAAAACCCTGGTGACTGGTAGGCAAAGTGATGGCCTGTATTTTGTAGGTGCTAGTGTAAGTTCTGAAAATGTCTGTTTTAATAGTACTGTTGAGTCTAGCTTGTGGCATAGCAGATTGGGTCACCCTTCTGACCAAGTCTTGGCTGTTTTAAAAGATTCTTTACATATTAACAAGATTAAATCTGAACCTTGTGAAATCTGCCATAAGGCTAAACAAACTAGGTTACCATTTCCTCTTAGTGATCATAAAACTAAAGAAATAGGAGATTTAATACATCTAGATGTTTGGGGACCTTACAAGGTCACAAGTAAAGAAGGTTATAAATTCTTTCTCACAATTGTTGATGATTTCTCTAGAACAGTTTGGTGTTATCTTTTAAAAAACAAAAGTGAGGTTTTTGATAATTTGGTTATTTTTTATGAAATGCTAAAAACTCAGTTTAAAAAATCAGTTAAGGTTTTTAGAAGTGATAATGGTACAGAATTTATTAATAATCAAATGAATGACTTTTGTAATAAAAAGGGTATTATACATCAAACAAGCTGTGCTTACACTCCACAACAAAATGGTGTTGTGGAGAGAAAGCATAGACATCTTTTAAATATGGCCAGAGCTCTGCTATTCCAAAGTGGACTTCCTTTGAATTTTTGGTCTGAATGTGTTTTAACTGCTACTTATCTTATAAACAGGGTTCCTTCTTCAGTTCTGTTAGGTAAAAGTCCCTATGAAATAGTGTATGGGTTCCCTCCCAACCTTAGCCATTTGAAAAATTTTGGTTGTCTATGTTTTTTTACAGTTTTAAATGATAATGACAAACTTACCAGTTGTGCTGAAAAGTGTGTACTGGTAGGGTATTCTAGTTTTAAAAAAGGATATAAACTATGGAATTTAGAAACTAAACAGTTTTTGTCTTCTAGAGATGTTAGGTTTTATGAGGAAATTTTTCCTTTTAAAACAGGGTTAAAAGATACTACAGTTTTTGAAAATAATTCTTTAAATCATTTAAACTTTTTTGACTCTGAGTTTGATCAAATGGCTGGGGAAAATAATCTTCCCAATGATGAAGGGGGAACCAATGGGACTCATGTAGACCTAGCTAGTCAGCAATCAGGAAAGACTCCTGACACTGTTATGCATTCTGATGAACATCAGAGTGAAAACAGGAACAGTAGAAGTTATCCTGATATGGTAGACCATGATGCAGGGTCTACAAATGATGAGCCTGACCCATCTGAGGGAAATTATGTTAGGAAGTCTTCTAGAGTGTCTAGTTTTCCTAAGAAGTATGATGACTTTGTTGTGGAAAACAAAGTCAAGTATGGTATAGAAAATGTTGTCAACTATTCCAAATTATCTAAAGAAAATTTATGTTTTGTGTCTATGTTAAATAAAACCACTGAACCAGCTTCCTATCTTGAAGCTTCTAAAGACCCTAGATGGGTTGAAGCTATGAATCTTGAAATAGAAGCACTATATAGGAATAAAACCTGGGTAATGACAGAATTACCAAGTGGTAGAAAACCTATAGGGTGTAGGTGGGTTTATAAGGTTAAGTATAAAGCAGATGGTCAGGTAGAGAGATTTAAGGCTAGATTAGTTGCCAAAGGATATAATCAAAGGGAAGGAATAGACTTTGGGGAAACCTTTTCACCAGTAGTGAAAATGGTTACAGTCAGAGTTGTTGTTTCTCTAGCTGTTCAAAACAATTGGCAACTTTATCAACTTGATATTAATAATGCCTTCTTATATGGTTCTATTTCAGAAGATGTATATATGTTACCACCTGAGGGATATTATTCTAAAGGTGATAATAAAGTTTGTAAATTAGTTAAATCTCTCTATGGCCTCAAGCAGGCACCTAGGCAATGGAATGAAAAATTGACCAAGGTGTTACTTGAAATTAGTTTTTTACAAAGTGTTTGTGACTATTCTCTTTTTGTTTTAAATAAACAAGATGTGTTTATTGTTTTACTAGTTTATGTTGATGATATTGTTATTACTGGTAACAATGAAGATGAAATAAACAAAATTAAAGAATTTCTTAGTGCTAATTTTTTGATCAAAGATTTAGGAAAATTAAAATATTTCTTGGGGATAGAAGTTTTATATGATAATCAAAATGTTTGTTTTTCCCAAAGAAAATATTGTTTAGAGTTGTTAGAAGAGTTTGGATATTTAGGTTGTAAGCCTGTTAACACACCTATTGAACAAAGTTATATAGTTAGTGTTAAAAATGCTAAAAATGAAAAACCTGTTGACAGTGTTACTGGATACCAAAGATTGATTGGTAAACTTATATATCTGTCCTTGACCAGACCAGACATATGTTATGTTGTGCAATATCTAAGTCAATATATGCACAAACCAAATGCTGGACATTTAAAAGTAGCTTTGAGATTGTTAAGATACTTGAAGTTGTCTCCTGGGAATGGTATAGTGTTTAGTCCTAGTGATGATTTCAAGTTGTATGGCTTTGTGGATGCTGACTGGGCTAAGTGCTTAGACACTAGAAAGTCAGTTACAGGTTTTTGTTTGTTTCTAGGAAATTCTCTTATTTCCTGGAAGAGTAAGAAGCAAAGCACTGTATCCAGATCCTCAGCAGAGGCTGAATACAGGGCTATGTGCAGTGCAACCTGTGAACTTATGTGGCTTAGGAATGTATTGTCTGAGTTAAAGGTTGTTTGTGAGTTACCCATTAAGTTATACTGTGATAGCAAATCTGCTATTGCAATAGCTAATAATCCTGTGTTTCATGACAGGATTAAACATTTTGAGTTGGATATACATTTTTTAAGAGAAAAAATAGCAGTTGGCATTATCCAAGCTTTAAAAATACAATCTGAAAATCAAGTTGCTGATGGGTTTACAAAAGGGTTGACAATTCAGCAACACAAGTTGTTTTGTGAAAGTTTAAAATTGAAAGATTTGTTTAATATTTGAATGATGGGGGCATGTTAAAAATAATAGCTAATACTTTCATTCAAATATTATATAAAAATTTTCTTATAAAATTAAACAAATTGTTTTTTTATAAGTTTGTTGTTTAAAATGTTTTGGACCGGTTTATTATTTTTGTGGGGAAGTGTTTTTTGTTTCAGGTTGATTGAGCCCAGGAATGATAGCCCGTTTGTAAGTGGCCCAGAGCTGAAGCCCAGTTGAAGTCTTTTAGGGTTTGGCTATAAATACCTCGTCTCAGTCATCGTTCACCTCTTGACGATTCACTCATCTCTCACACACACAATAGTTCATCTGTATTAGGGTTTGTTCTGTATTCGTAAGGATTTCATTATTTTTTGTATTTCTTTTATATCTTTACAGTGATTCGTCTGATCTTTCAATCAGAAGAATCACTGAACTCTGTATTCGTTTAAGCTTGTTGATTTAACAAGTTCTTGGGTATTTGGGGGGCAAATCTTTGGGTTGGTTAATAATATTTTTAGTCACCTGTTTTGTCGCTATTTCTTGTGTTATTGTGTGGATTGTTCAGTTTATTCTTTGTTCAGTGTGTTGTGATATTATCAAACCCTAAGTTTTCTACACGGTCATCAACTCCGATACCACAACGTGATAGAGAATGGTGGTGGTGGATCGGTGGACGGTAGTTGTGGAAGTGGTGGCTTGGTGGTCGTGGTGGTGTTGGATGGTGATTGTGACAGTGGCGGTTGTTGATGGAGGTGTCTACGTGGTTGTCAAGCGATGGTGGTTGCGGCCTGTAAAAATAAAGATAAGAGCTTGTGATCATTTATTCAAATTTGAATTCAATCCATAAGGTTTTAATGCAATATGATTTTGGGTGGCGGATTTTTCTCTGAATTGGTGGCTTAGTGGACTTAGGATGCACAGTGGACAACCGTTTGTTCAGTGCTTAACCTACTGATTGTTTATTTGATATTTAGTTTGGACGCAAAAAGAATGTTAGAAATCGAAAGAAGCAAAAATTGAAAAAAATCAAATTTTTGGGATTGCCTCGAGAAAGAAATGTGATTTCATATATCATTGGATAATTAATAATATTAATAACGATATAATAATCGAAAAGCAGAACAGACTTGGGAAAACAGATAATAATGGTTTTTGATTTATACTTGAAACAAATATATATAACTTGGATTTACCTAATTAAATCAAAATATATCTTCACTTAGATAATTAGTTAACTGAACTTCATATTTTTCTTTTTCTGATTTTTGTATATATTTTATTTTTATCCAACGGAACATAGAGCCAAGCGAGGCTAGCTTATTTGGCGGATGCTCTTGCTTCTTAGTGGGACGTTTTGGGTGGGACGTTTTGGGTTCAATCTCAAGTAAGGGTATATTATTTGTAAATATAAGAGGTTAGAAAGAGATTAATGTTAAGCCGTTCAATCCAATTATATATTTCAAAAAGTTAGCTTTGTGTTATTTGATTGTTTTTAGAAACCTTCCAATTTGTTATTACTTCCATTAATTTTCACTTGTAAAATGAATTATACACCATGTCTTGCGTGAATGCTATTTTCCGGTGAAAATTAGAACATGATCGCATCATCGCCATAAAATGTTGACTAATGAGCATTCAAGTAATTTGTTTGACACGCAATCGTACTTACTAAAAGATTAACAATTAATTAAGAACTTTTTATGGTTGGAGATAAGAGTAACTAATTAAATAATAAGCAGTTTGTTACAAATCACTTGTGATTAAGCTATGGCTATGATAAATTTGGTGAAGGATTGATTCCACCTCCTTTTCATTCGTAAGCACTTTAACATGATGCATAAATGTATACTTTATATAAAAGGAAGTTCAATTAAAACAAGTAATGAAATGAATTGAGTGTGAGGACGGTGTTTAAGGTTGAGTTTTGAAATGGTTTTTATATTATTGCGTTTTGAAAACACAAATAATTGAATTCGTCATGAAGGATCTTGGTCCGTTGAGTTACTTTCTTGGTATCTCGGTTCAAAGAACAAAGGATTCGATGTTTCTCTCACAACAATCCTATGCTTTTGAAATCTTATCTCGTGCCAACATGCAATCATGTAACTCGGTTGCAACCCTGGTCGATTCCAATCCTAAACTAAGTGCCACTTCAGGATCGCCCTTTCATGACCCAACCCTATAACGGAGTTTAGCTAGGGCTTTACAATACCTTACTTTCACACGACCCAACATTGCCTAAGCGGTTCAACAAATTTGTATGCATATGCACGCCCCTACAGACGATCATTGGAATGCACTGAAGCGCATCTTGCGTTATGTTAAGGGGACCTTTTATTTCGGCCTTACTCTCACACACACAACCACCCCGTCCCTCGTTGCTTACACGGATGTTGATTGGGCGGAGTGCCGGATACTCGCAGGTCCACGAGCGGCTACTGTGTTTACTTTGGTGATAACTTAATTCCGTGGTCTTCCAAATGACAATCTACGGTATCTCGCTCTAGTGCCGAGGCCGAATACAGGGGAGTAGCTAATGTCGTCGCCGAAATTTGTTGGTTAAGAAACCCGTTACTCGAATTATATACTCCTCTGAGCCGAGCAACTTTGGTGTACTATGACAATGTGAGGGTTATTTATCTGTCTGGGAATTCGTTACAACATCAGCGTACCAAGCACATCGAGCTCGATATACACTTTGTTCGTGACACAGGTTCAACAGGGCCAAGTCTGTATACTGCACGTTCCGTCTCGGTATCAAGTAGCCGATGTATTCACCAAAGGGTTGCTGCGCATTTTGTTTGAAGATTTTCGAGCCAGTCTAAGCATATAGATAATAATATATGATATTGTATTTAATATAAACTAATTACCATTTAATGTATATCTCTGCACCAAAATAGGAAATCACATTTTGTATATATAGATTGGTAAATCAATGAAATGTCAAGGAGTTTTACCATCTTTCACATTAACCCATGGCCAAAGCAATATCCTCTTCCTCGACCCAATGTCATGCCTTTTTAAAATTAAATAGAAAAGAATTTGAGAGTACAGAATGGAGACTGTGATGGGTAAAAAAGTTATATGGGTGTCTATATATAGAGGGTTTTAAAATTATAGAATTAATTTTTTTTATATAAGTCAGTTGCAACATGCGATTTTGACTGGCCTCACGAAATGAACCCGTTGTTCCTCGTTAATTGCCTAGCGATGTGTTTAATGATACCCCGGAATTAATGATGTTTAGCCAATGGGAGGAGGGGGCGCTAAGGCTTATGGGTGTACAGACGTACGGGGCACCACCCATGTCCTAAGTTTTTCTTCCGTCTTGCTATCGCTACAACCCCCCCCCCCACCCGGTCCCCGTCTCCCCCGTTCTCCCCGGGACGCCAAGAACGATCCAATCAGCGTTTTCCTTTTATTTTATTTTTTAATTTGAACGTTGTACAACGGGCAAATATCAAACGACTACTTTTTTTTTAAATCAAACCTTTTTACCCTCATTTTTATACCACACCCACTATCTTCTTCTGCTTTATCTCTCATATTTTTTATGAACCATCCAATTTTTATAAAAAACTTCATGAATCCATTCAACCAATTCAACCAAAACAACCTAAATAGCCCGAATTCTAACCCGAATCCGTTCTCCATACCGGGTTACACGCCGGTAGTTGAGCCACCAATATCGCAATAAGTACCTCCATTATGGGCGGTCCAACAAATGCAACAAAACCCAATAGCCTTCGCCCAATTCAACCCAATGCAATACATGCAAATGCAACACTATATGCAAATGGCACAATCGTTTCAACCTACCCAACAAGTTTCTCCACAACCACCTCCCACTACACCTATCGGACTGTCTCAACCCGTGGAGGGGAGGAGGATACCGATGATGAAATAATTCCCAAAACTCAACCTACGCCACCCACCGAAAAATCTAAAGGCAAACGCAAAGGCAAACCAAGAGAGAAAGGACCGAGACGTGGTAAACCGAAATATGGAGTAGCTAGGCCATGATCCGATATTGAAGAGAAGGCGTTAGCTAAGGCGTGGGTTACTTCGTCAAAACGCGCCGCGGTTGGTAAATTTTTTTTGCTTGCGCATATATATATATATGTGTGTGTGTGTGTGATACCCCGCAATTTCAGTTCTCACTTTAACTAAACTCTAGTTACATACCTTGCATTTTACTTAACTAGGGATAGCTAGATAGGTCACACGCTGCACAGTTATAGATTAATAACTGCATGAAGTGGTAATTCGAGGAATTACCAAACTAATTACATGTGTAGTGAACCCCAGACGTTGGTGACTTGTGAAACAAGAAGATTGTGAATGAATTGTTTGAGATTGATTGCAATTACGTACTTCTATGAATCTCTGTGAAGCTATGTGCAAACTATATGTGATTACGTGAACTTAAACTGAAAACGTTAATAAAAATCGTAATGGGTTGACCAGTAGGATGGTTGGGTCTTAACGCATGGGGTTACACTTGTTATGGGCCAAATAGCGAAAACATCGAAGTAAACATGCAGTACAACGAAGCAGGCCACTCGGAGTGGGCCTGGGAGCTATGAGCACAACCTCCGCGCGGCCGCTCACGGGTGTCTGACGAACCCTAACCGCCTTAATCCACTATTTAAACACTCTTAAACCTCATGCAACCCCTAAACTCAACCTTAACCGCCCCCTACTGCCCTATTACGAAAATATCAACCCCTAACACCTGCTAAGGCTCAACAACACCATTCGGGAAGTGTTAGGAGCAATCGATTTGTGATTCTGAAGTGCTTGTGGTATAATCTTCATTCTCTTGTGTTTTAATCTTCTTTAATATGTTCTTAAAACATCAAAACCTTGTTTGTCCAGGTCTGAAAGTATTTTATAAAAGTTAAAACATGATGTTCATAAAGATTAAAGAGGTTAAGCATGTTATTATGTAATGAATGTTATGTGTTTTGCATGATCATGTATGTTCTTGATGTTTTAGATATCTAGGGTTTGATGAATGATAATATAAACATATATCTTGCAAGGTTTTGATCAGATTATGTCTTATTAATGTTATAGGATGTTTGTTTGGTGTTGTTAATCGATAATATGCGACTAGGGTTCGATATAGTTGGTGTTATTGCATGATTAAAATCTGGACAGAATCTGAATGTCAACTTGTAGGGTCTGTTATGTGGGTTAAAAGCCATTGTTTTGATCTATTCTTTGCATGAGTGTAATGTACATGGTCTTAGCTTTTCATAATGGGCAAGATCGTCTGATTTGGACTTCGTTTGAGTGGTTTTTGGAATTTTATTTGATTAGAGGACGTATCAGATTTTCGGAGTTGTAAATTGGGTCAACTTTAAATGGTCATAAATTGAGTTTTACAAAGAGTTAAGCTTTGAAATTTGGACAGTAGGTCGACATTGGAAAAACTCGGCTTTTCCAAGTGGACTCACCCCGTTTGAGTGAATACACAATTTTTGGGAATTTTTCCTTTAAAGTGACCTGTTGTAGAAGTTTTCTGAACATAGCTGTGTTGTACGAATTTTAGTATTTTTTGTGTTTGGTTTTAAGACAAAAAAAATATGGGTTAGCAACCGAATTCCATCGAATACTCAGAAAAAATTTGGGACTTTAATTCATTCGTTAAGTATCTTAAATAATTCATTTTTCACAGCGCACAATCTGTCCTAAAAACGCAGATTGTGTACGGGATCTTTATGTGACTATTTTGAGTCTTATATGGTATGTAATTGACATGAACTTGTATGGACACTTGTATGTGATGTATTTGAGATACTAGACTGATAATAATCACCATGATCACCAACGGGTTACGTGGGACTTACTTGTGCATATAGAGTCATTAGGTGTCACTGCATGGTTTCGAACATGTAAACGTCTTGGACAAGCGGGTTATATAGTGTAATTGTATTACACATATACTCATTTAGTGACACATGTATTAGGGAGTCGGTAGCACACCCTACTTTGGAGTTTGGATTTATTTGCTTGCAACCTAAGGTGAGTTTCACTACTTTTTCTCAAAGCATGTGTCTCGGGGAGACAACTTACTAAACGTTTTCTAGTCTGGTTTGGGACTATTTTTACACATCCCGGGTTTTGGGGTGCATGGTTCACGGGGTGAATCTGCTTTTACTAATTCATGTACGTTTATGTCCTTGATGAAGTAAACCAATCCTGTCTTTTAAGTCTTTCAAAATACCGAATCAATTGCCGGGTGGGCAAGCGGGTTACTAGTTGATAGCGCTATTAGGTTTAACAAACCTCACATCGTGCTGGGAGCATGGGTGTGAACTATTAGCTTAAAACATATTATCATTGTTGATGGGCAATGATGTAAGGCATTATACTCACAGTTGTGGGAACTCGTTCATTAGCAGTTCGGTATTCACCGGTATTAGTTATCATGAATGGGCTAGCTACCCTTGGCATATGAATTAGCTATTATTTACATGGGCCGGGAGGCCAATGTTGTACTTTTGATTACGGGTTTTGGAGAACCTACACTTTTACTTACTCACCTACTTTACTTAGTGAACTCACCAACATTGTTTGTTGACCCACCATGTACATGCTTTTGCAGGTAGTTAGCTTCCGGTGTCACGATTAGGAAGCACTGCACGTTCACTGCATTTTGGTCTTGGGCATACACCTAAATTACGTATCGTGCTTTTACGTTTATTTATACATGGTTTTAATTTGGGCGCGTTGTTTTGCGCATTGTTTCTAAAAGGTTTAAATTTGGTTTACGCTTCCGCAGCTTAACTAAACTTGGTTTTTGAAAATGAACTAAATGGTTTGGGCATTTAGAGTTCGTTCATATGACTTATGGCTATGGGATCCTGGTATGCCATGCGCCTCGCGGTAAAACCCCGCAGTGGAAATTTGAGGGTGTGACAGATTGGTATCAGAGCCATTGGTTATAGTGAACTAGGAACTGCATTGCATTCTAGTCTATAACCTTCATAGCATAAGTATTAGTACACTCACTATCTTCAGTGCACACTTATTATTCCTGAATACGTATACTGACCTAACGTATTGCAGGAAACCATGACTAACCCCGCTCACCGAAATTACTCTTATCGTGCTCATGATGGGCGACGAACCCCTTCATATAATCCTTACGAGGCTCCATCTTCGTCACTTGAGCCGTATGAAGCCACCAATCATTGGCTTTGGTTCACGAACATATTGCACTCATGGGTTGTGAGCTATGGAGTGCCAGCTAGAGTACCTCCCATTGTTGACTCGTGGGAGAGGTCACTTACAGGGACGGTGAGGCATGTGCATACTAAGTTAGAGAATGCCTTCACTGCTGTTAAGGAGTTTCAGTTCTGGAGAAGAAATGCTGATGAGACACTGACACATATGGTGGGACAGATTGATCACTTGTTTGGTGAACTGGGAAGGGTTAAGAAAGAAGCTGATGCAGCTAGGCATGATGCTACAGTTACAAAACAGGAGTTAGCACTGACTAGAGAGGAGTTAACCTTGGTTCGCAACAGACTTATGGAAGCTCTAGGGCAGAATGGAGAGGAGGATCCTGAGGAGGATCCTGAAGAGGAGCCCATGGAGGATGGATTTAATGCCCTGGGGGCAGCACTCGATGCAGCACTCATGGAAGAGGAGGAGGAAGAACCTGCTGAGATTCAGGTTGAGAGTGAGGATGAAGGCTCAGTCATCTCTATGGACCCCAAAGACGATTGATTTTATTTATTATTCTAGTATTTATTGACTTTTGTTTTATCACGTGAGACTTGAGTATTGTTTATCTTGTGTTTGAAACGCTACTATTACTACTATTGCTATCGATTGATTTCTTTATTTTATTTTTTCTTGCGTGTATGACATTCTAGTTTACTGTACTGCGTGAACGATTGTATGTGGGACATATTATTGTTTTCTCATGGGTATAGTGTGAATGTAGAATTACTATGGCGGGAAGAGGTCACGAACGGGGAAACATCAACCTGACACAAGCTGAGCTGACGGCACTTATCAATGACAGGGTGGTTGGAGCCCTCGCAGCCATTCAAGCTGGTAACACCAAATCGCTTTACTCTCTTTCCACAAACTTCAGCGTTAAACTCTTTTACTCATTTGTGACTTTCGCTTTTATGCATAGGCCAACCTCCACATCACCCTCCAGCCTGTACCTACAAGACGTTCATGGACTGCAAGCCTCAAAACTTTGGGGGATCTGAAGGTGCAGTCGGACTACTTAGGTGGTTCGAAAAGTTGGAGTCGTGCTTTGATATGTGTAACTGTCCACCCGCTGACCGGGTCAAATATGCTGCTGCTACCCTTGAGAACGCGACATTATCCTGGTGGAACTCTCAGAAACAGATATTGGGTGTGGATGTGGCAAATGCTACTCCTTGGGAGGCTTTTAAGGAGATGTTGAGAGAGGAGTACTGTCCTCGGGATGAAATTCAGAAGTTGGAAACTGAGTACTTGAATCTGAAAATGGTAGGGTCGGAAATTGAAGCTTACACTACTAGGTCACATGAGTTGGCAACTCTGTGCCCTAACTACTCTACACTGCTCTAATAGCGGATTGAACTGTACATCAAGGGTTTGGTGCCACAAATCAAGGGTATGGTTACTGCTGCAAACACCAACAATCTTCAGCAGGTGATTCGCATGGCACACCAACTGACAGACCAGAAGGTAGAGGAGGGACTTCTACCCCCTCGAGGTGCTTCATCTTCTGGTACTACTGATAACAAGAGGAAGTGGGAGAATGCATTTGGCAAACCCTCAGGAAATGGTAATCAGCAGCAGCAGCAACCGAACAAGAAACATGACAACCACAACAGCAGCAACAATCGCACTCAATCTCAAGGTGGTTATCATGGACAACGTCCCAAGTGCGCTAAGTGCAACTACCACCACTCTGGGCCATGTAACAAGAGTAAGTGTGATCGTTGCGGTAAGCTGGGGCACATGCAGAAAGACTGTAGAGTCAATCTTTAGGGTAATCCACCCCAACAGGGTCAACAACAGAAGGGTGGAAAAAGGGTGTTTCCAGTGTGGTAGTGAAAACCATTTCAAGAAAAACTGTCCCCAGCTGAACGGTAATGGAAACAATGGGGGTAGTAACAACAATAATACCACTAACACTGGCAACAACAACAACAACGGCAACAACAATGGGGCACGTGGAAGGGCATTTGTGATTGGCTCTGGGGAAGCGAGGACTGATAACAACGTCGTGACGGGTACGTGTTCCTTAAACGACACTCTCGCTTCTGTTTTATATGATACTGGTGCAGACTATAGTTTTGTGTCATCAAAACTTAGCAAACAACTAGGGATAGTTCCTACACCTGTTGATACCCCGTACTCTATAGAGTTAGCTGATGGTAAGCCTGTTGAGGTAACCCACATCCTTCGTGACTGTAAGCTCGAACTAGATGGACAATTGTTTGCCACGACCTCTTACCTATCACCCTAGGAAGCTTTGATCTCGTGGTTGGCATGGACTGGTTGTCCAAGCAACACGCTGAAATTCTCTGTCAGGAGAAGATTGTTCGTATCCCTCTCCCTAGTGGAGAACTCTTATCTGTCCAGGGTGATCGTGGTGGTGCCATGATGGGCATCATCTCTTACTTGAAAGCCCAGAAGTGTATTCGGAAGGGCTACCCAGCCATATTGGCTAACATTTCTGATACTTGAGCTGAAGTTGAAACAAAAATTGAGGACATCCCTGTAGTTCGGGATTTTCCGGATGTTTTCCCAGAGGAACTACCTGGACTTCCACCTGTTTGTCAAGTGGAATTTCAAATTGATCTTGCACCGGGAGCGGCCCCAGTTGCGCGTGCACCATACCGCCTAGCACCGGGCGAACTTCAAGAACTGTCTACCCAACTCCAAGAGCTATTGGATAGGGGTTTCATTAGGCCTAGTTCTTCACCTTGGGGAGCCCCAGTCTTGTTTATTAAGAAGAAGGATGGGAGTTTCCGCATGTGTATTGATTACCGAGAGTTGAATATGGTGACAGTTAAGAACCGCTACCCGTTGCCTCGTATTGACGACCTATTTGACCAGCTTCAAGGTTCAAGTTTCTATTCCAAGATTGACTTAAGGTCAGGGTATCACCAGCTGAGAATCCGAGAGGAGGATGTGGCAAAGACAGCCTTTCGAACTCGTTATGGGCACTATGAATTTTTGGTAATGCCATTTGGGCTAACCAACGCACCAGCTGTGTTCATGAACCTTATGAACCGTGTGTGCAAGCCTTATTTGGACAAATTTGTCATAGTGTTCATAGATGACATCTTGATCTATTCCAAGAGCAGGGAAGAGCATGAGCAACACCTGCGGCTGATCTTTGAACTTCTGAGAAATGAGCAGCTATATGCAAAATTTTCTAAGTGTGACTTCTGGATTCGTGAGGTCCAATTCTTGGGTCACGTGGTGAACGAGGCAGGAATACATGTCGATCCCGCTAAGACTCCTACAGAGGTGCGACAGTTCCTTGGTCTTGCGGGATATTATCGCAGATTCATTGAGGGATTCTCAAAGATCGCTCAACCCCTCACTGCTTTGACACAGAAGGGGATTACTTACAAGTGGGGAGATGCCTAAGAATCTGCTTTTCAGTTATTGAAGGCAAAACTTTGCAGTGCACCTATATTATCACTACCTGAGGGTACAGAAGACTTTGTGGTATACTGTGATGCATCTATCCAAGGTTTAGCGTGTGTTTTGATGCAACACGAAAAGGTGATCGCGTATGCTTCACGACAACTAAAGGTTCATGAGAAGAACTACCCCACTCATGACTTAGAACTGGGAGCGGTGGTTTTCGCTCTCAAAATTTGGAGGCATTATCTCTATGGAACAAAGTGTACGATTTTCACTGATCACAAGAGCCTCTAACACATATTCGATCAGAAGATGCTGAACATATGACAGCGTCGATGGGTCGAGCTCCTGAATGACTATGACTGTGCCATCAAGTACCATCCAGGGAAGGCTAATGTAGTGGCAGATGCCCTGAGTCGTAAGGAAACAAAACCTAAACGAGTGCGAGCCTTACAACTTACCATACATTCTAATCTGCCTGATAAAATACGTGAAGCCCAGGGCGAGGCTTTGAAAAAGGAAAACATCGGGCTAGAGACTTTGCACGGTGCTGATAAACACCTAGAACTGAAGACAGATGGCCTTCAGTAATTCATGAATCGGGTCTGGATTCCACGTTTTGGGGATCTCAGGCAACTAGTGCTCGATGAGGCTCACACATCTCGTTATTCGGTACATCCTGGTTCGGATAAAATGTACCAAGACCTCAAAACTCTTTACTGGTGGCCAAACATGAAAGCAGAGATCACCAGTTATGTTAGTAAGTGCCAGACATGTGCTAAGGTTAAGATTGAATATCAGAAACCTTCGGGCTTGCTCCAGCAACCAGAAATCCCTATGTGGAAATGGGATGGAATTTCTATGGACTTTATCACAATGCTCCCTAAAACGCCAAGTGGGCATAACATGATTTCGGTCATCGTTGATCGTTTGACCAAATCAGCACATTTCCTTGCAATAAAGGACACAGACAAGCTGGCCAACATCTATATCAAAGAGGTTGTCTCTAGGCACGGGGTGCCTACTTCTATCATATTGGATCGCGACGCGCGATTTACATCTCATTTTTGGGAAACTCTCCAAGATGCTTTGGGAACTCGCTTAGACATGACCACAGTCTATCACCCTCAGACGGATGGGCAGAGTGAACGTTCCATCCAACCACTTGAAGATCTACTACGAGCATGCGTGGTGGACTTCAGAAACAGTTAGGACAAGCACTTGCCTTTGATTGAATTCTCTTATAACAATAGTTATCACATTTCAATTCAGTGTGCGCCTTTTGAGGCACTTTATGGACGCAAGTGTAGATCTCCCCTCTGCTGGACTGAAGTTGGGGATAGCCAATTGACAGGTCCCGAACTTGTGCACGAAACTTCTGCGAAGATAATGCAAATCAAAAACCGGATAGCTGCTGCTCGTGATCGACAGAAAAGCTACGCTGATAAACATAGGAAACCCTTGGAGTTCCAGGTTGGGGATAAGGTACTACTGAAGGTGTCACCATGGAAGGGTGTGATACGCTTCGAAAAACAGGGAAAACTGAACCCTCGATACGTTGGACCATTTGAGATTGTCAAAAGGGTGGGTCCAGTAGCTTACGAATTAAATCTGCCTGAGGAACTCAGTGGATTACACAATGTATTTCATGTATCGAATCTGAAGAAGTGTCTGTCAGATTCAACATTAGCAGTGCCTCTGGAGGAGATCCAGGTGGACGAACAACTAAGGTTCATGGAAGAACCAGTGGAAATTCTTGAGCAGGGCGTCAAGAAACTCAGGAAAAGCACCATACCTATTGTTAAGGTGCGATGGAATTCCCGTCTAGGACCAGAATACACGTGGGAACACAGGGATCAGATGCGACTCAAATACCCAAATCTCTTTACTGAACCTGAAATCGTGCATAGATCAAACGCGGAAAATAAAGCAGCTCGTTCAAAGTGAATTTCGGGGCGAAATTCCTTTCAACTTGGGGATGATGTGGCATCCGGGAACCAAGCACACATTTTTATAGCTGGCTTTATTATTTACTTGCTGAATTTTGGGACGAAAATCTTTTCAACTTGGGGATGATGTGATACCCCGCAATTTCAGGTTCTCACTTTAACTAAACTCTAGTTACATACCATGCATTTTACTTAACTAGGAATAGCTAGATAGATCACACGTTGCACAGTTATAGGTTAATAACTGCATGAATGGTAATTCGAGGAATTACCAAACTAATTACATGAGTAGTGAACCCCAGACGTTGGTGACTTGTGAAACAAGAAAATTGTGAATTAGTTGTTTGAGATTGATTGCAATTACGTGCTTCTATGAATCTCTGTGAAACTATGTGCAAACTGTATGTGATTACGTGAACTTAAACTGAAAACGTTAATAAAAATCGTAATGGGTGGACCAGTAGGATGGTTGGGGTCTTAACGCATGGGGTTACACTTGTTATGGGCCAAAATAGCGAAAACATCAAAGTAAACATGCAGTACAACAAAGCAGGCCACCCGGAGTGGGCCTGGGAGCTGTGAGCGGCCGCTCACAGCCTCCGCGCGGCCGCTCACGGGTGTCTGACGAACCCTAACCTCCTTAATCCACTATTTAAACACTCTTAAGCCTCATGCAACCCCTAAACTCAACCCTAATCGCCCCCTACTGCCCTATTACGAAAATATCAACCCCTAACACCTGCTATGGCTCAAGAACACAATTCGGGAAGCGTTAGGAGCAATCGATTGGTGATTCTGAAGTGCTTGTGGTATAATCTTCATTCTCTTGTGTTTTAGTCTTCTTTAATATGTTTTTAAAACATCAAAACCTTGTTTTTCCAGGTCTAAAAGTATTTTATAAAAGTTAAAACATGATGTTCATAAAGATTAAAGAGGTTAAGCATGTTATTATGTAATGAATGTTATGTGTTTTGCGTGATCATGTATGTTCTTGATGTTTTAGATATCTAGGGTTTGATGAATGATAATACAAACATATATCTTGCTAGGTTTTCATCAGATTATGTCTTATTAATGTTATAGGATGTTTGTTTGGTGTTGTTAATCGATAATATGCGACTAGGGTTCTATATAGTTGGTGTTATTGCATGATTAAAATCTGGACAGAATCTGAATGTCAATTTGTAGGGTCTGTTACGTGGGTTAAAAGCCATTGTTTTGATCTATTCTTTACATGAGTGTTATGTACATGGTCTTAGCTTTTCATAATGGGCAAGATCGTCTGATTTGGACTTCGTTGAGTGGTTTTTGGAATTTTATTTGATTAGAGGTCGTATCAGATTTTCGGAGTTGTAAATTGGGTCAACTTTAAATGGTCATAACTTGAGTTTTACAAAGAGTTAAGCTTCGAAATTTGGACAGTAGGTCGAAAATGGAAAAACTCGGCTTTTCCAAGTGGATTCACCCCATTTGGGTGAACACACAATTTTTGGGAATTTTTCTTCTAAACTGACCTGTTGTGGAAGTTTTCTGAACATAACTGTGTTGTACGAATTTTAGTAATTTTTGCGTTTGGTTTTAAGACAAAACAAAAATATGGGTTAGCAACTGAATTCCATCGAATACTCAGAAAAAATTTGGGACTTTAATTCATTGGTTAAGTATTTTAAATAATTCGTTTTTCACAGCGCACAATCTGTCCTAAAAACGCAGATTATGTACGGGATCTTTATGTAACTATTTGGAGTCTTATATGGTATGTAATTGACATGAACTTGTATGGATACTTGTATGTGATGTATTTGAGATACTAGACTGATAATAATCACCATGATCACCAACAGGTTACGTGGGACTTACTTGTGCATATAGAGTCATTAGGTGTCACTGCATGGTTTTGAACATGTAAACGTCTTGGACAAACGGGTTATATGGTGTAATGGTATTACACATATAATCATTTAGTGACACATGTATTAGGGAGTCGGTAGCACACCCTACTTTGGAGTTTGGATTTATTTGCTTGCAACCTAAGGTGAGTTTCACTACTTTTTCTCAAAGCATGCGTCTCGGGGAGACAACTTACTAAACGTTTTCTAGTCTGGTTTGGGACTATTTTTACACATCCCGGGTTTTGGGGTGCATGGTTCACGGGGTGAATCTACTTTTACTAATTCATGTTTATGTCCTTGATGAACTAAACCAATCCTGTCTTTTAAGTCCTTCAAAATACCGAATCAATTGCCGGGTGGGCAAGCGGGTTACTAGTTGATAGCGCTATTAGGTTTAACAAACTTCACATCGTGCTGGGAGCATGGGTGTGAACTACTAGCTTAAAACATATTATCATTGTTGATGGGCAATGATGTAAGGCATTATACTCACAGTTGTGGGAACTAGTTCATTAGCAGTTCGGTATTCGCCGGTATTAGTTATCATGAATGGGCTAGCTACCCTTGGCATATGAATTAGCTATTATTTACATGGGCCGGGAGCCCAACGTTGTACTTTTGATTATGGGTTTTGGAGAACCTACACTTTTACTTACTCACCTACTTTACTTAGTGAACTCACCAACATTGTTTGTTGACCCACCATGTACATGCTTTTGCAGGTAGTTAACTTCCGGTGTCACGATTAGGAAGCACTGCACGTTCACTGCATTTGGGTCTTGGGCATACACCTAAATTACGTATCGTGCTTTTACGTTTATTTCTACATGGTTTTAATTTGGGCACGTTGTTTTGCGCATGGTTTCTAAAAGGTTTAAATTTGGTTTACGCTTCCGCAGCTTAACTAAATTTGGTTTTTGAAAATGAACTAAATGGTTTGGGCATTTAGTGTTCGTTCATATGACTTATGGCTATGGGATCTTGGTATGTCATGCGCCTCGCGGTAAAACCACGCAATGGAAATTTGAGGGTGTGACAATATATATATATATATTGTTTAATTATTTTAATTGAATTTTTTTTAATCAAAGGTACCGCCCAATCGCAAGAGGCGTTATGGGAGAAAGTTATTGAAAACTTTCATTTGTTTATGCAATGCAAGCCGTATCGACTACACGGTGCTCTAGGCTCAAAGTGGAGAAAGATGAACACGGATTGTGGTAAATTTAATGGTATTTATAACCGCATTAAGTCGAACCCGCCTAGTGGTTGGAATGAGCAAAATATTTTCGAGGAGGCTTTTGCGAAGTATAAAACTGAGACGAACCGAACTTTCTCGATGATACAGGCTTGGTCGGCTTGAAAGATGAACCAAAATGGATGATGGTCCCAAACGAGGCTCAACGGGCCAAATGAGGGAAAAATGGTCTAAAGGGAGGTCCATCCGTTCCAATTGATATTGATATGAACGACGAGCCCGAGTTCGACGAACCACAATTTGTGGAGGAGACACGCCCCATAGATTTACAAATTTATAGAATTTTTTTTATATAATTGTTTGCGTTTTCTTTCTAATATATAAATGTTTGCGTTTTTTATGTAGGTCAGGACAAAGCTCGAAAGGAAGCGGCGGCAGGAAAGAAGTGGCATCAGGTAGCACGAGCGGGAGCGGTTCAAGGCTTGACACTTTAGCCGCACAAATGGAAGCTTTCAACAAAGCTAATGAAGAAAACATAAAAGTCAAGAAGGAAAAGCTTAGGTTGATTGATGAATCGAAGGCGGTGGAAGAGTGGAAAATTATGTCGGCCGACATCTCGAGTTATCCCAAAGAAAAACGCGTCGCCTTGAAGAATATGGAAGACGAATTGATTCAAAAGTGGAAGTAGTTTTTAAAAATTTTAGGAAATCCTATCTTTTTTTTTCGGTTTATTTGTTTTTTTTTTTAATTTTAGTATGGTTTGTAATTTTTTTTATTAAATCTAGTATTTATTTGAACATTATTTTGTTTATTTGTTACTTTTATAAAACTATTTAAGATTAATATTAGAAAAAAAATAATAATAAATACTTGAGATATGGAGTGTTGGTGTCTCCACACCCCACTCAGGCCATGGGGTGTACCTTAACAACAAGAGTGTTAACAGTGATGTGACATTTTAACATTCATTGTATACCACTCCCTTAATTCCCATGTTAAGGGGCATTAACATGGTCATAGGTTAACATGTTAACAAGAATCAAAAGAGAGAAAATTAAGGGACAGTGTAGAGTTAAAAGGTGTTAAACCATTTCCTTGAAGTGAAATAGTGTGAAAGGGAAAAAATAGAGGATTGAATATCTAGGTGGAGTTAAAGTATACCCCATGGCCTCATGTCTCAAGATGCTTGAAACATCAAATGTTAAGATGGCATCTTAGTTGGTATGGAGACATCACCTTTTTGGTATCTCCACACCTCCTAGCCTAATGGTGATTATTTGGCTGAGGTGGAGAGTGGAGTCGAGGGTGAGCCCGTACCACCCGGCCTTAAAAGAACAATCATAATGGCTTGAAAACCTATTTCAAAAGGTATTGTTTATAAACATTTAAAGACTTATTTAATTATATTGTACCCAAAAAATAGAAGATTTTGAATTTTCGTTTTTTATGTGAATAAACGACAAAGCTAGATGATTAGGGACGTCCTAGCTTTTGGTGGATTAAGGAAAAAAATAAAAAATCAAGACCTTTATTCATAGGGAAAAAACAAAAGAATATTTTTTAAGATCCTAACACATGTTTTTTCTAGCTATATGATTTGTAAAAGTCACAAAATCACTCTATTCCAACAGAAACAACAAGAGACTAAATAAGAGGTTGATGGAGTTGCGATCGGAGATGGATATGATGCGAATCAAGAACCGATGATAATGAATGAAATAAAAATTTTAGTTGTTACAACACATATATATTTTATATTCATCATGCTATAACTGCATGTAATTAGCGATTATCCCCTCACACTCGAGTGCCTATGGTATATATATATATATTATATTAAAGAGATAAGTACCTAGTTTTGGACAATTGTTTTGAGCAGATGCTGGGAACATCGACACATGAAAGCAGTTGCTAATTTGGTTATGTATGAAAGCATCAATATATAAAAGAATCCTAGTGGGATTAGTGGCCACCAACATCATAATTAATGTGTTAGCTTGCTGAAGGCATCTTCATAAGTTGGTGGATATCCCACTTAAGCATTTATCAGGATTATTTATTTTCAAGTTGTACGTGACACATCTTAATAGGCATTATTAGTACATTCTATTATAGATTAGTATCTTTGGAGGCGTCATTAGTACAAATTAAATGATTATTCGTATAACAATCATTCGAATATGTGATGCTAATTGTACTATTTACTATAAACAAAGGCGGCATTCGCCATGTGAATAAGTATGCTTTCGATACTTTGTATGTCGTGATCGGACAAATCTAAAAGTAAATGGAATCTCACTTATATAATTAATTAACTTAATTAAGCAGTGGAAGGGTGATTAACACGTTTTTTAAGAAAGATAATATCACCTTAAGAAAAATTCATTGAGCTGTACAATGCACATAGGTTCACAAAGGTTCTATTTTCAATCTATGGATGATCATGCGCACTATCCATACAGAAAATTGTTCAATTAAAAAGGAACAAACTCATTTAGCATTCTGCCACAATACTAATCCATATAGATGGCTTCGAATCAAAAATAAACAAGGGATTTAAGTAATAAGGTATCTTGTTACGTGTTTGTGGTTCACAATTAATCTTAGAACTATTTAGGTAAGTTACAACAAGGGTTATTTAAGATGATGTCACCATTCACACTATTTTGAATCCTAAATCCAAAAATGGCTAGAATTAAAATTAAAGGGTTAAAATAAAGCTTTAAATCATATCAATAGGAATTTGTTAGGTCAATCATAGAAACTCATTTTCGGTGAAGTTACACCATTTCTTGGTTAACTTGCGCAGATTAGTTTAGGCGTTGCTCAACGTGGACTTCACTACAAAGAAAACTTAGCGGATGGTGTGTGTGGAACACATTGTGCATAGTTTTCCTAAGTACATTTTGTGTGACTTTGTGTAGGCATGATGGATTTAGCTTTTAGATTTCATGTTATAGTTCTCAGGTAGCTAATTTTGCATGCAACTTCTGTATGATAGACTTCATACCATAGCGTATAGTCTTATTAGCAAAGTCTAGTTATTGAAAATGTCATGTTTTTTGCGACAACCATGCCCGCGAGTAAAGTAAGTTTACGCATGGCAGTTTTGGTGCGAAAACCCTAGATTATGGGGGGATAGATAGCTTATGCTAAAAGTTGTCCTTTCAAATGTGAACATTAGACCAGTTTTGACTTAACTACCCGGGTGCATGTCCAAGGGTCAAATCAACAACTTCATAATATTCATTGTAATTTCTTCAAGTGAGTTCCTAGACCCATTTTTAGACCATTTTGGGGAGATGTACACACTTGACATAATGTTATGAAATTAAAGCAGTTTAAGAAAAACTAAAGGTTTTATGGAAGAAATAGTTTTTGGGCTTTAGGCCTTAGGAATGTTAGGAAAGTTTTAAGATGAACAACTAATGTTTGAAATATCTAAAATCTGGAATGAATTGGATGGTTGTTCTTGATGTGTGCGATCGTATGTATGTGTATGTGTTAGAAGGAAGGAGGGAAATATTTGGAGGGAAGTTAATAGAAAGGAAGTTATAAAAACTTAACTTTCAACACACATAATAACACAATGTTTGACCCTATTTATACTAACCTAACCGGTGTAACATTGAACCGGTGCGACCCTTGACTTGAACTAACACAACCATTCACTAAATATGTGACATACCCGATCACGTATATTGTTTCTAGACTTAGGGTAAAAACTAACATATGTACATAAAACAAATAACACATGTCCGATAATATGAATCAAGATTAAAACATCTAACAATCTCCCCCTAATCTTGATTCTTCAACTTGTCTTTAATCTTCACTTGATGAGGATCTTGAACGCTTCTTTGGGGGCAATGCCGAGTCTTCCCATGCGGCTTCTTTCTTCTTGTAATCCTCCATCATTTCTTCATTGATCTCCACTACCAACTCTCTTCCCTTGTACTTGAGATGATACCATTCTAGCATCTCCAAATAACGAACATAAGTTTGCCTCAAATTCCTTGTGATATCTTCCTTTGACACTAGGCTTGGCAAACCTCTTCCATATCCCATTGACATAGCGACCACCGTCCAATTTCCATCACTTGTTACCTTCTCATAACCACCAAATACTTGAACCGTCTTGTATAGTTCCAACAAACTTATTGGATAACCCATTTCGTCTCTTGGTGGGATTGGTGCCTTGATTCTTATTTGTAAGAAATCTCTTAAGAACCAATTTACGGTCCTCTCAAATTCCAATTCAAACCTTCTCTTGTATCTCTCAACCGTGCTAGTGATGTGAATCATATCCATAAACACAATGCAATCTTGCAATTCGGACCCTTCGGTTGGATACATAATTGGACCTCTTTCCATAACACCTTTATATTGATCTTTGTTGATGGAATAGTCGTCAAAGTTCTTGAAAATGGACGCTCTTTCTTTGTCTTCGTTCGTTATACCCTCCATTTTGTCGCCTTCAAATCTAACCCGCTTCCCTTTATCCTTTGAACCTTCGAATTTTTCTGTTTTGGTTCGGCCGATTGGTTCTCCCATGCCACGGCTCTCATTCTTTTCTTTCTTATTACTTTGATCAAATGCGGGGCACTTAAATGTGAAATGGTCATCCGATTCACATATGCGACATAGTATAATCCTTCTAACTTCTTGGATAATAGGCTTCTTGATGTAACAAACATCGCCTTCAAATTCTACTTCAAATCCCTCTTGTGTCAATTTCTCAACACTCAATATATTCTTTCTAAGTGTGGGTATACAGAAAACATTTTGAATCTTATGTTCTCTTCCACAACTAGTAATCGCCACACATCCTTTACCACGGAAATATTCGTTTCTATAACCTTTTGGGCAACCTTCTACACCAAATGAGTTGTTCAAGACAATAAACAAACTCTTGTTGCCACAACCGTGTTCTTGGCGAGTCAAACTAACAAACCACAAATCATCCCAACCCTTTTCATCACTACCCTTAACCATAAATTCGGTTTTGCCAATTTTCTTAGGACAATTACGCCTATAATGAAAGGGTTCTTTGCACTTACTACAACACATGGTAGAGGGGTATTCGGCCACTTCTTTTCCTTTTCTGGTTTGCCGATTAAATTCCCTTTGTGCGCTTTTCTTTCTTGCTTCGGTATCCCTCACGGACACACTACTACTTGATCCGATGTTAAACGAAGATAATTGCATATTGAGAGAGTCTCCTATGCCTTCTTGGTTCGCCTTCTTGGCCTTCCAACGATGATCTTCATGATCGTAAATAAGACTAGGGATTAGCGGCCCATAACCATAACCGCCTTCTGTCCCCATCTTCTTGACTGCTTCGTTTCTCTCTACATCGAATATACCACAGGTCTTGATCGTTGGCTCTGATGCCATGTTTGAAATATCTAAAATCTGGAATGAATTGGATGGTTGTTCTTGATGTGTGCGATCGTATGTATGTGTATGTGTTAGAAGGAAGGAGGGAAATATTTGGAGGGAAGTTAATAGAAAGGAAGTTATAAAAACTTAACTTTCAACACACATAATAACACAATGTTTGACCCTATTTATACTAACCTAACCGGTGTAACATTGAACCGGTGCGACCCTTGACTTGAACTAACACAACCATTCACTAAATATGTGACATACCCGATCACGTATATTGTTTCTAGACTTAGGGTAATAAACTAACATATGTACATAAAACAAATAACACATGTCCGATAATTGGCAAAATTCCTTGTATCACATGATATCTAATATGTTTATGATGCTTAACATAGATTATAAACATGATTAGATGGGTTAAAGTTGAGTTATAGCTCATTATAGCAAGGATATACCCTGTTGTTAGTAATAAAATATAGTGACGTTACTGTTTTATAACTATCCTATAAAATCATAGGAACGTCCAATAATTACGAGCCTTATATTTTCGGAAAGCCCCCCGAGTCTAGTTTATTTCATGTTTTAACATAAAAACTTAGTTTGAATGTTAAACATGTAAAAATAGATGGTTTTTGATAGTGACTTAGAACATTCAGCAATGCTGATTGAAGTAAATTATGCTGCTGATCTGTTTTTGAAATATTCATATAAAATCAACCGTAGCTCGGTTTAACGCATATTATATATGGTTGAAAAGCTATCAGAGTATACTACATTTTATATTTGAACATGATGAACTAATTCCAACTTTACAGAGGTGAAAATGAGTCAAGAACAGCTGTTGCGCGAAAGTGCAGCAATGAAAAAAAATGATTTTCATGAATTTAACATGAAGGATTGTTTAGATACCCATCTCCTTAACACTAAATGTTGTTTTGGATGAGTTTAATATAGAGAATAAAATGCTAGTCTTCGTGAGGATCATTTCCTAAGCTAGTGCACATAAATATATTTACGGACATATTGACTTAAAAGTCAAACTGACCCAAACTCAAGTCTAAATGAAATGTGTGTAGAAACTCATAAGATGTGGTAGTCATTTCATATGATGGCTAACTAGACTAATCTTGTGAGTTTTGTGAAGTTTGATCTTATCAAGCTAGGTGAAAGCTTGGAAGGAACGGGTCAAACATGCTAACGGGTCAAGAAATACAAGAAACAAGGCAAAGGTAAGTGGCTTGTCTCGAGTAAGTCCATTGTAATTAATAATCTGTATGACATATTAAATGGGTCAAGTGGTGAGATTATCCCCATTTGAACCCGGTATGCCGTGCTTCGACAAGAAGCATTATAACTAAAAAGGTTAAACGGGTCCAATGGTGACATAGTCACCATTTGGACCGGTACTCTATGTTTGTACATCAAGCATTAAAATTTGAAACTTCTAAACGGGTCAAGTGGAGATGCTTTCACCACTTGAGCTCGAAATATTTAATAACTTGTTGTTAAGCTTATGTATAGGTAAAAATATTGGAAAAAGGCACACGATGCCTAAGACATGGAAAGGAAACTTAAGGTACAAAATGGGTCAACGATATCAGGTAAGTCCATAGTGTAATGGCCGGCCTTTGAGCCAAGACATTCGTGGTAAAAACAACCCATGTGAAGCGCGGGTGTCAATTTGGTAAGTATTTTGATAACTAAATCTAATACGCGTCATGGCGCGTAGAAATGACTAAAAACGGATGAAACCAAGAAAATGGTTAAAAAAAAACTAAGTCCGTAGGGGCTTAAATGTTTTCAAGTAAGCTAATGGTAAAAGAAAACAATGATTTTGGAACAAGTCGTCACTTATTATGGGCGGTTAAACTAGATTAAAGGCCAATAAGGGCAAAAATGAGAAATTATAAATATGACCAAAGCTAGAATGTTGAAACGGTCATTTTGACCCGTTAAGAATAGATCCTGTATAAGCAAACCGGGTTTAAATAACCTGGATTGGATCTTAAAAGAGTGGTTAAAATCACTCGAATGGCTAAAACAAATAGAGTCAAGTTTGGTAAGAATAACCAAGTTGCCAAGAAATTGGCTAAGGATAGAATGAAAGGAAAAATGCAGCAGGTTGATGAACCTTTTGCTGAAACCAAGGTTGCTGCACACCGTGAGGAGATCCCCACGGTATGCGGCGTGTTAAGCCGAAGAAACAAATTCTCTTGTGAACCGTGAGGGATAAACCAAAAATCCCTCGCGGCACGTGAGGGACTATCAGAATAATTATTTTGTTTTAAATGTCAAAATTTGACCCGTAAACCAAAATACTAACGTTTAATTGTATGTGTTTACGGTAGGTGAAGTTAAGGGGTAATACCGGACGCAAAGCGGCCAAAGCTAGGAACCGAACACACTCTCGAGACCATGTAGATCCCTTTGGGAAATTTTGAAAAGTTGACTACGCACGCTAAGCGGGTCAAATTATTTATGTATTCTTAGAACTTGTAACTAGTATGAACTGCATAGGTTATGAATTTTGAGATCATTGTTAGTCTGATACCCGAAAAACACGTGAAACACGTGCGATTCATTTCAGGCACGCACGTACAAAGTAGTTATGGTAAAAAAAAAATTTACATACAAAACTGGGACCACATCATGTTAAAAAAATTAGGTTAAGGCTCGTTTATGGGGACGAGTCTTACAGAGAACATGCAAATGTGAACAATACATTGCAGGGGATTAGGAAGAATGACTAAATCTGGAACCGGAGCGCAGGGTTGCAGTCGCTAAGGTGGTTGTCCAACCACAACAATCCTTAATCACCACTTTAAATGTTAACTATGGTTCTAAAGTAGCTAGGAAAGAAACATGTAGCAACAACAACTCTAAGGAGGTCAATAACAAGCAAATGCTAAATCTGCCTATTGATGTTCTTACAACTCATTTAAGGGTTGCAACCCTTCTCCATTGGACCATAAAGCAATTATATTTGCTACATTCTAATGGGTAGCTAAGATGGAAGTTGTGATTGAAATAAGTAAGTGTTGTGAAGGCCAAGCCATCAAGTTTACTGCAGACTCATTTATGTATGAAGCTTTGTCGTGGTATGAGACCATTAAGCAAACCAAGGAGAGCCAGGATGTCAAGATGGTGGGATGATATGAAAAAGTCGGAAATCAAGAAGTTTTATCCTTGGCATGACTCACTACCACTATACTTCGAGATTCAATGAGATAGCCAGAATAGTCCTTCCGCCGGTCCAGAAAGGAGGATTATGTGCTACAATCTTTGATTTCCTTAGAAAGTTGCCATGTTTGTGAAAGTTGCTCATTAAGGATCTTTGGGGGGTTGAACAGAGTTGGATGATGTACGATGATGTTATTACGAAGGATCTAACTACTGAAGAGCCCAAATTAAAGGAAATGCTTTGAATCCTCTAAAAAATCTAGAAGGATAACTTAGAACACAAATATAAGAAAGTCAAGGCGGAAGATTTAGATCCATATAGAAAGTGCCGAAAGAATCACTTTGAGGAATGTAGGATGAGCATAGATTTATGTTATAGGTTCTAGAAGACATGGAACTATTCTTGTCAATGCTCATTTGTAAATATGCCGCAATTGCGCTGGTATAGCGCCCTTGGCAAAAGATTGTAGGAATTCAACACAGGATGCTTCGAGAAATGACAAGGTTGCTTAAAAGAAGGGAGAGGAACGATCAGGGCTAGAACTAGAACTATTGTGTTAGGTAAGTTTCTTATCAATGATGTTTACATGTTTGTTCGTATTTTTATTATTATTACATTACAAGTAAACGTTTTGTAGTCTCCACATTCCTTTACTATATTATATGACTAAGAGGATTGATGAGGCATTTGACATAGAAACCGATATTGGAACGGCTACTAACGCGATATAAGTCATAAATGATTGTCCATTAGCACGAGAGGGTAGGAAGTTTTTTGCTAGGTTGTTTCTCATGTCATTTGGAGGATTTGATATAATATCGGGATGGATTGACTAGCTGCCTATGAAGCTTAGTTAGTTTGTAAAGAAAGATAATTCATCTTAAAGTACCTAATGGTAGTTCAGTAACAGTTTATGGTGAGAAATTACACATAGTGTTGTCCCTCATTTCTATGATCATGGCTGAAAAGTTTAAGGCGGGGTGCATAGTTTTTTGGCATATGTCATTAATGTTAATGATGAAGCGGATGTTATGAAAGATGTAGTTGTGGTGTGCGATTTTCCAAAGGTGATCCTTAAGGACTTGCCTAGAGTACCACCAGATCGGGAGACAGAATTTTATATAAACTTACTGCATGGGGCTTATCACTGTTGTTAAAGCATCTTACTGTTTGGCTCTATCAACTGCAAGACCTTCTCAACTAAAGAAATGTAAATAGACTATCGCAAGTTGAACAAGCTCAAGCAAAAGACTTACATTTTTTATACTACTTACGGTTTTGAAGTGATGTAAAAACACTAACGTTTTTATACTATTTATGTTTTTTTTAAGAGATGTACTATTTGTTTGAAATATCTAAAATCTGGAATGAATTGGATGGTTGTTCTTGATGTGTGCGATCGTATGTATGTGTATGTGTTAGAAGGAAGGAGGGAAATATTTGGAGGGAAGTTAATAGAAAGGAAGTTATAAAAACTTAACTTTCAACACACATAATAACACAATGTTTGACCCTATTTATACTAACCTAACCGGTGTAACATTGAACCGGTGCGACCCTTGACTTGAACTAACACAACCATTCACTAAATATGTGACATACCCGATCACATATATTGTTTCTAGACTTAGGGTAATAAACTAACATATGTACTAAAACAAATAACACATGTCCGATAATATGAATCAAGATTAAAATATCTAACAATCTCCCCCCAAATCTTGATTCTTCAACTTGTCTTTAATCTTCACTTGATGAGGATCTTGAACGCTTCTTTGGGGGCAATGCCGAGTCTTCCCATGCGGCTTCTTTCTTCTTGTAATCCTCCATCATTTCTTCATTGATCTCCACTACCAACTCTCTTCCCTTGTACTTGAGATGATACCATTCTAGCATCTCCAAATAACGAACATAAGTTTGCCTCAAATTCCTTGTGATATCTTCCTTTGACACTAGGCTTGGCAAACCTCTTCCATATCCCATTGACATAGCGACCACCGTCCAATTTCCATCACTTGTTACCTTCTCATAACCACCAAATACTTGAACCGTCTTGTATAGTTCCAACAAACTTATTGGATAACCCATTTCGTCTCTTGGTGGGATTGGTGCCTTGATTCTTATTTGTAAGAAATCTCTTAAGAACCAATTTACGGTCCTCTCAAATTCCAATTCAAACCTTCTCTTGTATCTCTCAACCGTGCTAGTGATGTGAATCATATCCATAAACACAATGCAATCTTGCAATTCGGACCCTTCGGTTGGATACATAATTGGACCTCTTTCCATAACACCTTCATATTGATCTTTGTTGATGGAATAGTCGTCAAAATTCTTGAAAATGGACGCTCTTTCTTTGTCTTCGTTCGTTATTCCCTCCATTTTGTCGCCTTCAAATCTAACCCGCTTCCCTTTATCCTTTGAACCTTCGAATTTTTCTGTTTTGGTTCGGCCGATTGGTTCTCCCATGCCACGGCTCTCATTCTTTTCTTTCTTATTACTTTGATCAAATGCGGGGCACTTAAATGTGAAATGGTCATCCGATTCACATATGCGACATAGTATAATCCTTCTAACTTCTTGGATAATAGGCTTCTTGATGTAACAAACATCGCCTTCAAATTCTACTACAAATCCCTCTTGTGTCAATTTCTCAACACTCAATATAATTCTTTCTAAGTGTGGGTATATAGAAAACATTTTGAATCTTATGTTCTCTTCCACAACTAGTAATCGCCACACATCCTTTACCACGGAAATATTCGTTTCTATAACCTTTTGGGCAACCTTCTACACCAAATGAGTTGTTCAAGACAATAAACAAACTCTTGTTGCCACAACCGTGTTCTTGGCGAGTCAAACTAACAAACCACAAATCATCCCAACCCTTTTCATCACTACCCTTAACCATAAATTCGGTTTTGCCAATTTTTTTAGGACAATTACGCCTATAATGAAAGGGTTCTTTGCACTTACTACAACACATGGTAGAGGGGTATTCGGCCACTTCTTTTCCTTTTCTGGTTTGCTGATTAAATTCCCTTTGTGCGCTTTTCTTTCTTGCTTCGGTATCCCTCACGGACACACTACTACTTGATCCGATGTTAAACGAAGATAATTGCATATTGAGAGAGTCTCCTATGCCTTCTTGGTTCGCCTTCTTGGCCTTCCAACGATGATCTTCATGATCGTAAATAAGACTAGGGATTAGCGGCCCATAACCATAACCGCCTTCTGTCCCCATTTTCTTGACTGCTTCGTTTCTCTCTACATCGAATATACCACAGGTCTTGATCGTTGGCTCTGATGCCATGTTTGAAATATCTAAAATCTGGAATGAATTGGATGGTTGTTCTTGATGTGTGCGATCGTATGTATGTGTATGTGTTAGAAGGAAGGAGGGAAATATTTGGAGGGAAGTTAATAGAAAGGAAGTTATAAAAACTTAACTTTCAACACACATAATAACACAATGTTTGACCCTATTTATACTAACCTAACCGGTGTAACATTGAACCGGTGCGACCCTTGACTTGAACTAACATAACCATTCACTAAATATGTGACATACCCGATCACATATATTGTTTCTAGACTTAGGGTAATAAACTAACATATGTACATAAAACAAATAACACATGTCCGATAATATGAATCAAGATTAAAACATCTAACACTATTTGGTCATCATCATCACCATACTCAGTTAATCCCACCTATAGCAAAGCTAAGGTAGGGTCTGAGGAGGGTAAGATGTAGACAGCCTTACCTCTACCCCTAAGAATAGAGAGGCTGCTTCCAATGAGACCCCCCGGCTCGATGTGGTTTGGTATCAAGCCTTGGACATAAGGCACAGAACACTTAGCAATCGGGACAAACCCGATCGGTGCATGTACCCCTTTGTCTTTTGGCTATCAACGCCACCACATGATGCATGATTAACCGTCCGTCGTTTTTAACGTTATTTTCACGAAATTAGTAAAATAACGTTAAAACTAGTGCAACTTTACTTTTGCCCCCCATGGGCCACACATACATACATTATATGCGCACACCATAAGTGGGGCGTAGATGTACTATTTGGTAATAGATTAAAATCCTCTCATATTGGGTTATCATGAGAGGTTCTTAAGGTGGTCAGGGAGAATCCTCGGCTAGAGATCATTTAATTCGGGGGCACATTTTTTTTATAAAATTTTAATATACATATATTATGTATGTGTGTGCGCGCACATGTCTTTTCTTCAATAGAAACCCATTGTAAACTTTAAATTTAAGCCTATTGAAAACTTATTTAAAACTCAAAAATTTATTAACTCATTTGAAAGTTCAATATTCATTTAAACTCAACACATAAGGTTTAAGGAGCATATTTTTTAATGTTTTGAACATGAAACCTAAATCTTCACGGACGCCTCTGTGGGTTATCTTACCCCGACAATGTTGTATGATAGTGTAAAGTGACGGGTCTTATATTTCTAGTAGAAGTGGGCTTTTTTTAATACATCAAACATGGTAATTTCGAGATGATCATTGATATAAGAAATTTTATATATTGTAATGGATGAATTGGATTCGGATATTTATGCAATAGGGATATGTATCACTGATTTGGTATTTGGTGAACATCGTTTTCTAGTAAGCTACATAATGAATGCTCCCTAATAATTAGCAAGAGGCTGATCATTAAAATATGGTACTAAAGTCTATAGCTTTATTAAAAGATGTGTGGTCATGCATCTACTATATAATTCTATTTCATTTATCTAACTAGAATTATTTGCGTAGAAGTACGGCACCGGTGATTTTTATGATTGTATATCATCCAATAATTGGCAGGGTTTTGGTAATGCTTTAACACATCAGCAGATTAAGCGAAAGTTGTTGGTGAATCATTGTCGATAGTACATGATCTCACGCATTCGTTATTTGTAGAATGTTGCAACGACAAACACTGGCGGATCTTCTCTTGGGCCGGACAAGGCCCCGGCCCATCAAACATTTTCGTTTCGTAGTGTAAATTTTACCGAAAATTTTCAAAAAAAAATTATATGTATTGACTCTGGCCTTATCATATTGAGTCCGGCTCTTCCATGTTTTTCGTTCAAGATCTGTCATTGATGACAACAATAGAAATGTGCACAAACAAACATACATTTACTAATAATATCTCCCTAATAGCAAAACTAATGGTCATTGATGACAACAATAGAAATATGCACAAACAAACATACATTTACTAATAAAATCTCCCTAATAGCAAAACTAATGGCAGAGTCTAAGGAGAGTGGAATGGTGACAAACATTTCCTCTGTCCTAGCTGATTAAGAGAGGCAACTTTCAATCAAATTCCCGAGTTTAAAACCTTTTCTAGACAAGTAGAGTATCTTGGTAGCATAGTGTGTGGCTCATGAAATCAAACCAACAAGAAACAAAATGTACTAAAAATAGTAGTAACAAACTACCTATAGTAAGTGGTTAAAAATTACAAGCAACACATAGAAGAAAAAAAGAAGGTAACACATACCCTTAAAAATACGAATACATCCCTAGACATAGCTACACCCTACAAGTTAAACAATAAGTTGGTGTTTGCGATTGGTAGTAAAGTGTTTGACTTATTGGTTTTTCGAAAAAGCCAATAAATCAACAAGCTCAGAAGTCATCCCGAGATTAGGATTCATCACATTTCTTTCATCAGTGAATGATGCTCCCCTCTTTCGATTGTTTTAACAATCTTTATTTCCTCTGTTCGTCGCAAGCTTGAATCTGCTTTATCATCAGTTGGTAAACAACCGTTGCTTGATCTCCAGTTCTCCATTCTTCTTGCTTTCTATGAACTAAAGGTAAACACGCTTATAATAATTCATCAATCGGGTATTAAATTAATTGTGTATTTAATGATTAAATGAATTGGGTTATGATGAATTGATTGATTTGTTGGCCGTTAAAAAAAAAAAAGAAATGCATTTATTGCAATACAAAGTAAATTAAGAATATTTCCTTGTTTTTAGTGTTGTGTGGTTCTGTAGTTTATGGATGTTGAACATGAGGTGTCTGTCGATTGTGCTTGATCTTGACGAGACGGTTATTGTTGCGAATACAATGAGGTATTTTGAAGATAGGATTGAGGTCTTGACCGGTTAAATTGGGTAGGAGTCTGATCCTGTTAGCTTGGGTGGATTGGTAGCATAGAGTGTGGCTCATGGAATTAAACTAATAAGAAACAAAATGTACTAAAAATAGTACTAGTGGGGCTGCGCGCGCGTTGCGACGGGTGTCCGACTTATATTAGGTTAAATTACGATGTCTGTTACAAACCGACTCATTCCAGGCTCCTAACATTTTCATTCCAAAACACTCGTGCTATGCGGGGGTGGCACAAATTTACAACACCAGTGAGTGTCGTACACCATATTGTAGATTGTGAATAACGCGTTTCGATAAATTTGCGTACAATAAACTTTTTATTTATTAGTTGAAAATAGGAACTCTTATATTAGTACTAAGCATCACAAAGGAGCCCTCATAACTAATTGTTGTCATAGGTGAATAAGGACCATAGACTGCATAAACCATAACTATTGCCAAATGTTACCACCATCGTCTTTAAAAACCAGATGCTTTTAACAAATTACAAAACTAATTATACCAAAAAAATATATTAATGAGACATTGGGTCCATCGGGATTTAGGTATCGTGAGTAGTCATTTGGTAGCCTCATCATAACCTAAAATTGTTCATTCCCACTAAATCTTGAATTCCAATTCTGCCTTGCATATCAAGTCGCCTTAATTTTTCACATAATCCCATTAGGTGGTAGATTAACAATAGTAACGCTATAAATTTTATATAATTGTGACCGTAAAATAAACAAAGCTCAGATAATAAGAGATCACAAACCCTTCTAGATGCAGCCAAAATAGTAATCATGACTTAAAAAAAATATCATAGAAAGGCCCTTCTCATAACACTAATACATACAGCCGGAAGATAGATGTTTTAACAATCAGTCGACTTAACTTCAACATTACCAATAACCACCACATAAGAGTGTTGAAAATCAGATGTTGAAAACGAAAAATATATGCATACCAGCTCATGGTACAAATTTAGATCCGTTAGCATATATGTTCAAGCTAGATTGTAAAACACAAAAAAAGAAAGGAATTGTTTTAGAAAATAGTCAAAACTTTTGGAGGTTATTTATAATTGAGATTTTTAAATGTCATGAGAGTGAAGACTTTGATTGCAAACAAAACAAAAATAAAAAATGAAAAACTCGGATTGAAAGTTTCTTGCGAAAATCTATATCCTTTGTACATAACAAGTGAAGCCACTTCACTTGGGAGAGCCAGTATGATTGGTTTATATAAAGCTATATTGCATATACACACTGTACAGCATCAACCAACATAAACTTGCCAGTATGATTGGTTTAATCTCCCAGCCCGTATAACCATGTACTCCTTTTTTTTTGCAATATTGGACTGATCAAATGCTGACATCATGCATCATGCTCTTGGTTTTAAAAAGCGCTAGGCGCACAAAAGCAACAAGGTCTAAGCACATCGCGCGAAGCGCAAAAAGCATGGGATTTTCGTACCCGAAGCGCACACTAATTATATAATTTTTTTATATATTCCATGAGTGTTTAGCTTCATTTACCCAAAATATAGCTATAAATGAGCTTTTTATGTGATTTTACTTATATGTACAAGCCAAAAACACCAAGGTACAACATTTTTATGCGTAAAAATATCCTGGGTACGTGAGGCGCGCGCCTCACGGAGAAAAGCGCCTGAAATTTGACAAAAAAGCGCCTGCGGCGCGCGTCTTTGGGAAAAAGGATAGGCGCAAAGCCCTTAGGCGCCCTAGGTTGTGCCTTCCGCCTAGGCGCGCCTCAAGCGCGCTTTTTATAACCCAGATCATGTTTGGCAACCAATCAGTCAAATACGGCTGTTGTCTTGTTGGACCATGTAATCTCAATTTCAAGTGTTCTAGAAGACCCCTCCTTTTTTGTTCCTTGCCCATGCCTAAGACTAAATACCCTGCTACATACTCCTTCACTCACAACTTTATCTATTTGGATGATCACCTCCCCAAGCATCATATGCCAAAGAAAAAGAAGATATACACACGCACGATACCTATCTAATTATCATTCATGCAATAGTTTCGGAGGCTAAATTTTGACGAACTAAAAAAGATAGTTGACAAATTACCTTCCCAAAAGCATTTTTGCTTTTGCATTGAATATCTAGCTTCTGGCCCTTTGGAGGCACATCAAAATCTCATGTAAACCCTTCTTTCCATTCTGGAGATGTATTGCGGCTCACGACCTGAACATCATACTCCATTAGCATAGACCGAACCTTCATAAATCAATCTGAACCTTGTGGTAATAAATTCATGCCAGGTTAATATATCAAGATATACAAACTAACATATTCTTTAACCATTACCTTGGTCTGGTGGGAAGGACCCTGGCCTATTTTGAGTTTACAGAAAGCATTAGTGCCTCCCATAACCTGCTTTAAATTATTAGCACGCTTAATGGTGATAGTCAGACACCCTGGTAAACAATACAACAAGCCGTCTGCACTTTCAGGGAAACTTTGGGGACAATTTTTCACGAGCATTTGGAGGATGGGGACAGCTTCTGATGCCATTAACAATTGGGACTTCATGACATCTATTGGCATGACTGACCATGAACGTTTCAGCAGACATAACGTGTTCAAAACAGAATCTTGAGCAGCTTCATAGCCAAATTTAAGAGCGGTTAGTAAATGAGGGATACAAAGAGTTGCAGCTTCAAAAACATGCAATTCGGGAAAGTTGGAAAATATGACATGTATGGTCTTCAATACCTCCTCATTGATAGTTGATGTTGCCCATAATTCTCTCTCCAAAGCAGCTGCAAGACAGGAACAATAAGAGCATGAACATATGGTAAGAATACGTGTTGACAAAACAGAATGAATATGTTATTACCTGTTAGAGATCGGATAAGCTCGTTTGATACATATTATTGAAGAATGTGGTTGGAAAATAAAAGTTTAATCAATAGTGATGCCTGCCCAGCAACCTCCGAATTAGGAGACAGCAAAATCTCTTGAATCACTAAAATGCCACCAGCTTCTGCAACAGCTCGTCTATTGGTTCTACTATGCAAGACAAAGTTCTGTAATGCACAAATCGTTACCATTTTCATTTCATCGGTGGATTGATCTTTAAGCAAGCTTACTAATGCACGACATGCGGTAACAGGATCTCTAGCTCTAGCTAATCCTTCACTTTGTGACAGGTCACCAAGTGCAAGAGCAACAAGAAGCTTACCAGACATAGATCTTGTGTTTCAAAGTCATGAGACGTGAAGACTTTGATTGCAAACAAAACAAAGGTGAACTAAAATCAACACCAATAATTGATATAAGAAATCTCTCTAATTATAAAACATACCATTGGTATAAAATATACCATTGGTACAATGGCCCATCTTGTTGTGAATTAGTGGCATAAAAGAATGCAAACAAATTACAATAATAAAAACTCATTGCTTGGTTATGGAAATACGATTAATCATGTATGAAATTTAATATTCAGTAAGTAAATAGACAAAGTTGCGTCTTCTATACAAATTCTATCAAACTCCTAAATTAAACATCAATTACATATCCTTAGCAATGAAAGAAATTATTTTCAAATATGAAAGATGAAATGTAAGAGTGACAATTTAAACACATTCTCACACGCAAACTACCAGATTTGCTATATAATCATGACAAAATTACTTTTTCCATGTATTGGGACCAAAAAAGTTGTTTGGTGATAGAAGCACAAATAACTTTCTAATTTAACCATAAGTACCTTGAAGATCGCCTCAAATCTTAACAATTATAAAAAATACTCAAAATGTATAGGGTAGAAAGAGAGACCAGCAAGTTTTGGTATGGGGCTCCATTTGACTTGATCATGACTTGTAATATACATTTGAAGGGCTCAATCTTCGTCAGCTGACCAAGCACCTATCTTCACTCTGTTTAACCTGCAACCTAGACCCACAAACATAAAAAATGCCACTGTAAACCAAGAAATCAGGTAATAAGTTTCCAGTGAAGAAACTCACAGCAGTGTGAACCCTGGTTTGAAAAATTTAAACAAAAACGACGACGACCACCACCACGACCATCACCACTACCACTACCAAACCAAATGCACAACGCAGCTATGTATAAATAAAACCAATTAACATATATACCTATTATAAAGAAATAAAGATGTTACTTGTAAGTTCTATTACAAAGAAATAACCTTGTGTATATACCTAAATGCAACGCCAGATTGATTATCCATTTTTTTCTCCACATTTCATGCACATCCCTCCTATAACACAAGGATGTGTGCATACATCGGCATCCTCCTTAGTTGGTACTTCTGAACATAAAGATAAAGACACTTCGAGATTCATACATTGAAACAAAAATACAATATGCAAAATATAGTGCTCTTACAATTGTTATATATACCCAGTTTTAAAACAACGGAATCGTGCCTCGAGTCAAATTAGGGTTAACATTATTGAAAGAGAAATTAGGGTTTATCAAGGACTAACCAGTTAGATGTTTGATAGAATAACATGCACGCCTCCTTAAACGAAAAATCGCCTTCGTGCTATTAATTAAGTCAAAGAAACAAATACAGATTAGAAGAAGATGTAATTACCGTTGTGTCTCTGTCAATTTACGGTGGAAGCAGAAGAGGAGAAGAGATTGAAACTAATGCCTGCAATGAAACTAATGCCTGCAATTAGAGACATTGAATGGGAGCATTGAAGAGGGGGAGTCGATTAGTCTGGATACAAGGGCAACCATGGGAAAAGAGGGTAGTTTTGTAAATTTCTTTTGATATTGTGATGGAGGAGGTGGGTGAAATGTCTATATTACCCTCCTAAGTGTCTTAATTGTCCCCAATATCCCTATAATACCCTTATGAAATAAGCTTTATTCTCTTATACTTGTTGCTTTAAAAATTGTACCCATGTCAAAATTCCAATATGATACATCACTCCTCCTTTATAATGTATTATAGATTAACAAACAACCTATAATAGGAAGTGGTGAAAAGTTACAGTAGCAACACATACAAAAAAAAAAAAGTAACACAAACTGTTAAAAGGTACAACTACATCCCTAGACATAGCTGCACACTAACACATAGCTGGACGTGAACCGGAGTCGTCACCAGTCCGACCTGTTAGCATTTTTATAACAATTTTACCGATGATTATGTTAGGACCGTGCTAATTAAACCCCCCAACTTCTAAATCAACCCCTTAATCCAGGCGCCTCGCTTAGGCCTAAGCGAGGCGCCTGGGTTAATCGTTTTCAGGAATCTTAAGCCTTATGTCTAATCAGGCAGTCAAGCGCCTCGCTTTGGCCAAAGCGAGGCGCTTGACTGCCTGATTAGACATAAGGCTTAAGATTCTCTGAAAACGATTAACCCCAGGCGCCTCGCTTAGGCCTAAGCGAGGCGCTTGAGAGTTTGATTAACCTTGATTCAACATAAAGCCTGATATTCCCTCGAATTAATTACCCCAAGCGCCTCGCTTTGGCCTAAGCGAGGCGCTTAGTTCCATCAGATTTTGGCTATAAATTCAATCGATTTCATAGTTTTTCATTATAAACTCGTTCGATTTGAATTCTTTGTCCACAAACATATATAACATGTCGTTTTACGACTTAATTTTCGGTGATTCTTACGACTATAATTCATATAATGTCGAGGAGGGTCCGTCATATAATGTCGGGCAGGGTCCGTCATATAATGTCGGGCAGGGTCCGTCATGTAATGTTTCGGAGGGTCCGTCATATAATGTTTCGGTGGGTCCGTCATATAATGTCGGGGAGGGTCCGTCTAGTAGTAATGTCGAGGAGGGTCAGTCTGGCATTCGTTACCGTGACAATGCGGTACAACTGGACTTGAATACACAGTGGAAGGACCCGTATGAATTTGAAGACGAGCCTAGTCAACCTGCCTACGGTTATACTTACGACGCTAACCGTGGTGATGACACATCTGAAGAACAAGACTATACGCACTATGAAGACAGCGCTGTCGATGAGAAGCGGGTAGAAGATCAGGAGGAAGGACCTAACCCGATCAACCCTTGGTTCGAGACTAACCGGACATTTTCGACACGCGATGAGTTGATCGATTGGGTACATGATACGGGAATGGCAAATGGTGACGTCATAGTTATAAAAAGATCGAAGAAAAGAGGAGAACATTTCGTGAAGGTATATATTTCAGTCACTGTTGTTTTTAAGTTATTAACAAATGCGTATTTTTTAAATTGTTATTTAAAAAGCAACAATAAACTTAACTTATAAATTAGTTACTAAAAACACGTGTTTTATCGTTGGTCAAGGTGAATTCCCTACGGGTGCACCAGTGGTTTTTGGGCCACACACCTTTAGGATTACGTTTCTCCTTTGCTAAGAGTATTGTTAATTTTTAATTAACAAACTTTTTTATAATATATTATTTAAAAAAATTATAAAAAAAAACTTATTTTCTAATAAACTTATTTTTGTTAAGGTTGTATTTCAATGCACTCTTGGGGGGGAGCATAAGAGTGTGGCTTTGGTGAGGAAGACGGGTAGCAAAAAAATTGGCTGCCCGTTTAAGTTGGCAGGGGTGTTTGAAACTCGGTCACGGGTTTGGAGGTTAAAGGTGAAAAACCCGACGCACAACCACACTCCCTTTGAACACTTAGAGGGTCACCCGTATGCCAGAAGGCTTTCTGTGGATGACAAGCAATTTGTGGGAGAGATGACAGAGAATGATGTTCCCAAGCGTAGCATCTGGAGAATGATGCTTTCAAAGAACCCGGAGAGAAAGACTACCCTGAAAGATATACACAATGCTGCTCAGATGATGAATGCTGGAAAGGGAGTCATTCCCAAAGGTGACATGGAGCACCTCGAATACTTTCTGACGGAGAGAGGATTCACCTACTACACGCGTGCGGATGAAACCACGAAGGCTCTCACGGATATTTTATTCGTTCACAAACTTTCACATACTATGTGGTGCGCATTCCCGCATGTGCTGATGATTGACGCCACCTACAATACAAACATGTACAATATGGCGTTTGTTCAGGTAGTGGGTATGTCGTCGACAAACCAGTCGTTTTCGATTGCCCATGCGTTTATTTCTTCTGAGAGGATTGGTAACTACACTTGGCTGTTGGAGAGGATAAAGTCTATGTTGGACAGTTGTATGGAGCCGCGAGTGATTGTGACAGACAGGGACCTTGCGCTGATGAACGCGTGTGATGTGGTTTTCCCAAAGGCGTACAAGTATCTATGTCGGTTTCATATCTCGCAGAATATCAACAGGAACAGCAAGAAGGAGTTCACGGATAGGGAGTGGAAGGATTTTGTTCGAATGTTTTGGTGGCTGTGTGACTCTACGACGGAAGCCCTATACGAATACAATTTGGGGCAATTTGAGTCATATCTGGAAAAGATGGATCGTCTGGGTAAGTAGTTTTACATAATTACATACGTACTTGTTTACATACACACGCCTGACAAGTTTTGGTTATATTTTTCAGACGTTTTTTCCTATACGAAGAATAACTGGTTGGACCGGTTCCGTCAAAAGTTTGTGTCTGCGTGGACTAACCAAACGCTGAACTTCCGCCAGACCACTACCAACAGAGTTGAGGGCATGCATGCCAAAATTAAAAGTCACCTTCCAGGCAATCGCAACTCGTTGTCGACAATTGTGAGGTCCGTTGATCAAATGGTTGATAAGCAATACAGGGACATTAAAAAAGGTTTTGAAGAAAGCCTAAGAAAAACAATGAACCACCACAAGAGGCAGCCATTGCTTAATAAGTTACTTCGGAAGGTTAGCAAACATGCTATTCAGTTGATATACGAAGAGATCGAACGTCTTCGAACGCCCATGCGCCTTTACAATAACACTTGTGGATGCCAGCTTTATAATAGTTGTGCTTTGCCATGTGCCTGTCGGCTCGAGCAGTTACATCTTAATGGTACTTATTACTATTGTCCATATGATATTACTACATAATTTATTACATGATTTAACTTTATAACGTATGTTATTTATTCAGGTGAGGAAATCCATTTGTTATCGATAGACGTGTTCTGGAGGAAGCTTGACTTCAAACCTGCGACGACTGGTTGCGAAGCTATAAATGTAGATAATTTCTGGGCAGAATTAAAGCAAACGGTTGATACGAAACCAGTTTTTACCCAATTAAACTACCTGGACAAATTTGCACAAATCGTCACAGGCAAGTACTCCCCCAATAAACCGCCTGTTGTGCAAAAGAAAACCCGTGGTCGTCCAACCAAGAAGCAGCAAGAACAAAATAGAGAACAATCTGCAAGAAAGAGCTTGCATATGCCTGCTGAAGAAAGTGGGTCCGACGAGGAGTTTGAATTTCCCCGGCACAGCTCTTTCGTACCATCACAGGAGGACCTTCTACGACCTTCCCAGTCCCAGCCATTCCCTCCTTACGAGCTTCACCGTCACAGCTCTTACATACCGTCATCGTCCCAGGGGGGCGGCATTTGGGATAAATTCAATTTCCCGTTGCTTCCGCGGACAAAAAAGTTTGAGAACTTACTAAGGAAATATGGGGATAGAATTCCATCTGTGTTTCACCCATATATATCTAAAATAACCGATGTGAAACCTGATGGTCATTGCGGTTTTCGAGCGGTAGCTGTGGGGTTAGGCCTAAGTAAAGATGATCATATCAGGGTCCGATCCCAAATGCTACTCGAGTTGCGCAATAACGAAGCCTTGTATAGGTCAATGTTTGATCCGAATGACGAAGGACGTTATCAGCGTCTCTGCGATAGCATTTCTTTTAGAGGGGTGGCACCAGCCCCAGAAGAGAAGTGGATGACGACGCCGGAAGCGGGATTTATCATTGCACAGAAGTTTGGTTGTGTTTTTCATACACTCGACATTAGAGCTTCTGATACAATTTTCCCTCTATTTTTAGGCCCAAGTGCTTCTCTACCGCCTATTATGACGGTAGCAGTTTTGTTCGTGGACCGACATTACGTCAACATAACGCTTGAAGGATCATATCCAATGCCTCCCCCGAATAGAGTTTGGAGTGCTTTTAAAACTGAAGGTGGTGAGGAATGGGCAACTATGTTTGAAAATCAAATCAATATGTACAAAGAATTAGTTTTCCCGAAACGGGACCCCAATCAAAGTCCCGAAATACAAGATTTAGATTAGATATGTGAAATTTGTAAAAATATTTAAACATTGTTTACGTTCTTAAAAATCGTTTTGGTTATGTTTATGTCTTCTAACGGGCTTGTCGGGTCGGAACAGTACGGTTCGTTAACGTGCCGATCAGGTCGGAAAAGTCCGGTTCGTTCACGTGCCGGTCGGGTCGGACTGTTTTGGTTCGTAAACGTGTCGGTCATAATAATAATATTAGTAATAATATTATTATTAATAATACTAATAGTAACAATAATAATAATAATAAAAATAATAATAGTAATAATAAGGAAAAATAATAATCGTTCACGTGCCGGTCGGGTCGGACTGTTTCGGTTCGTAAACGTGTCGGTAATATTAATAATATTAGTAATAATATTATTATTAATAATACTAATAGTAACAATAATAATAATAATAATAATAATAATAATAATAATAATAATAATAATAATAGTAATAATAAGGAAAAATAATAATCGTAATAATCGTTCACGTGCCGGTCGGGTCGAACTGTTTCGGTTTGTAAACGTGTCGGTCATTGTTTTTACCGGCTTGCAATTTATAATTTGGTGTTAGTTCATTTATTATTTATGGGTTTAATATGGACCATATTTATTAGACAATTAAACATTCAAAACAGACAACATATATATATATAAACAAAAGATCAACTGCATAACAATAATAATAATAGTAATAATTTGTCCATACAAAAAAAAATACAAATAAAAAAAGTCTACTATGGCGGTGGTGGTGGGGCCCCCTGTGCTGGTCCACGGTGTGGTGGTGTGCGTAACTGTACCTGCCAATGCGTCGCCATCGCCTCCATCGAGTCGACCGTCCACTCCTGAATATCCCGCAGCTCACCGATGCGGCGATCGATGTCCTCCGCCACGAAACGCGCAGCAGGAGTGAGGTCATCATATATATGGCGTGGGTACTGCTGCTGTGGTGGCGGCGGAGGAGGAGGTGGGGGGGCGTCACCGTCCTCAGGCTCGTCGACCTGACCCGCCATGGAGACCAGGAGAGGATATCCCGGACGCACCTCAGCGTAGGCCGGCATATCATCGAAGGTAGGAAGGGGGGCCGGCTCAAAAGCCCTGGTGGTTCCGATAGCTCGAAACCGCTGCACACCCTTCGAGACCTCGAAGAGGATCCCCATGCTCCGGGCATTGGCGTCACCAAGCACTAACGATGGGATCGAGGGCGACAACCGAGGGTCAGTATCTGGCGAGAGCCCCAGATTACGCGCAATCTGAGTGATGAACGCCCCGCCATGGAGATGTGACCGAGCCTGGCGGCTGTGGCAGCACTTAAAGTACTCGACCAGGGACGAGGCCAGGTTGCACGGCTGCCGCATAATCAAACAGTACAAAAAGAAAAGGTCACTCTGGTTGACCTTTTCCCGACTGTTCCCCCGTGCTGCGATAGAGGTGGCGATCGCATGCTGAAAGTAGTAGTACAGGGGGTCCCTAATCGACGTCGCCTTCGCCCAATTCTTGCCAAAGTGCGATTTGGCGATGAACCTCCAAAACCTGACCAGGGTCGGCCTATCCACCGTATGGAGAGCGTCCCGGTACAAAGAAGAATCAATCTCCGGGGCTGTGTACAACCCCGAAGTAACAGCAAACTCCTGCAAAAAATAATTGTAAATATTAACCCATATTCGTAACATAAT